>VMDO01019145.1:0-40378 GCA_007922755.1 Pedetes capensis | reverse complement strand
GAAGCTAAGCAGGGTCAGGCCTGCTTAGTACCTGGATGGGAGACCGCCTGGGAACACCAGAAGCTGTAGGCTTGGGAGAAGGACCTGGCAACCCCCTCCCAAAAATCAATCTGCCATTGAAAACCCTATGAACAGCAGAGAAGCACTGACAATAGTGTTTCCCCTGTTGTACAGAGGGTCACTATGAGTCGCATACCGACTTGACGGCACCTAACAACAACAACAACAACAAGGAAGAAATATAATCAATAAGGCAAAAAAAGTGCTAGACATCATGTTTTTGGTATACTACTGAGCTATATCCCCAACTCTATCTTTTTTACTGATGATTTTATTTTTATGGAATTGAGTCACAGGAATATGATTTGTTTGTTGAAGTGTGTATTTCTTCCTCCATAACTTTAAACTCAAATCCCTTTCTTGTAACTATATTGAGATATATAATATCTCAATTCTATTAACCCTTCTGTGCCATAGAACACCAGAAATTCTTCCTCTTGACTATAAACACAGTACCTGTTGACCACCTCTTTCTCTATTCCCCTCTTCCTGTTCTCTCTCCAATCACTGGTAACCCCTATTCTACTCTCAACTTATATGAGATCAATACTTTTATATATATATATATATATATATATATATATATATATATATATATATATATTTCAGTATTTGTTTTTCTGTGATTTACTTAATTCACTCAACATAATGCCTTCCACATTCCTCCATGTTGTTGCAAAGAACAGAACAATATTTGGTAATTTTTATAACTGAGTAGTATCCCATAACAATGAGCCATTAGAAACCCTATGAGAATCACTATGAGTCAGACCCAACTTAATGGCACCTGACAGCTACAACAACAATAACAGTGTCCCATAGTGTCTGTATACCCCATTTCACTTATCCATTGACCTATTGATTGCATATCCTGGCCTCATCACAGTTAGAATGACTATTATCAAAAAGAAAAATAATAAATTCTGGTAAAATGTAGGGAAAGGGGAGCACTTATACATTGCTGATGATAATGTAAATATATAACCATTATGGAAAACAGTATAGAAATTCATCAGAAACTAAAAGAATTACTGCATGGCCCAGAAATCTCAATTCATAGTATACATTCATAGGAAATGTAATCAGCAGATTGAATAGACTTCTGCCTTACCATGCATGTTGCAGCACTATTCAGAATTTCATTTATTTTAATACTTAGGGTGCATTTTGATTTGGTCTACAAAATAGTTTATTATTTTTTTAAAATATGGACTCACAACATCATTTTAATAAGAATTTATTGTTAGAATTAAGCTACAGTTGACTTTTCATTTGTCTCTAACATAGTAAGTTTGGATCAATAGATTTCCCCAAGTATAGTCAACCTCTTAGATATAAACTTATTACATGAAATTTTATTATATATTTTCTATACTACAGGTTCAGATAGATGAGTAACGAGCAGTTATCATAAGAAAATATGGATTTCTTTAATTTACTGAAATTTCTAAACAGCTGTATTTGTCAGTCCCAGTTAAAATAAATAGTGGAAATGAGCTCCTTATAATCACAAACTTTTCCTTTCCCAACAAATATTGTGCCTTACTATTATAAAGATAAATTTTATTATAGAATATCTTAAATTTGTAAGGCTAAGAGAAGTGATCCATAAAATAGCTATATTTGTTAGGCTCTATCTACTTTTCCTAGATTATATTATGTAATTTTATATGAATAAATACTATTACAGTGTTTCCTCTTCTTTTTCTCATTATGCCTACAATTTTTAACTGTCTTTCCCTGCCTTTCATGAATTGTTCAGTATTAAATATATTAGCTGGGGCCAGAACAAGTTGAGCATTATTTGGAAAGGTGTTTTGGTTTGGGGCATGAGAATCTAAGTGGAGTGACAAGGACATATGTGTTGATATTGGCATGGAATATCAAGGCCAAATAAGAATATAAAGTACATCCATATAGGGAATCACCTTGGCACAGGATTTGGAATTCCAATGGGGTGAAGAGGGTGCTTATACTGGATATAACTTTCTATAGGGAGTTAAAATCCAAACAGAGCCAGGAAAGCACACCCCTGTCCCCTAGTGTGGCATGTCTGAATGCAAGTAGACTAAAGAGAATAACAAAGTACTTAGACATCCTGGTTCAGATTGGCTTGGGGGAAAGACAGTGGTCCATGCCTAGAGGAGTCCCAATATGGGATGACATAGTTAAAGCAGGATGAGAAAGTTATATATGCAGTGGATGACCTACTGTAGGGAAGGAAGCCAAAATCTAATAAGTGTATCAGTGGCTGAGTGTCAGATATCAGAGCCTGAGAGAGCTACAGTGAATATTTGTACTCTGAGAAGGCTTGGTATTATACAGAAGATTGGATATATGTGACAATTCTTGGAAGTGTCCTTCAATGAGATGATTGCACAGTGACCCATGAAACAGATTTCATGGTGGCTGATCATAAAGACTCAGAACCAGAATAAGGAAAAAGAGTATCCTTATAGTGGTGTAGCTGACCTAGAGTGTCCTACTTTGTCTTAATCCATTTTCTGTTGCTGTAAGAAAAAACTTGGGCCTGGGTAACTTATAAAGAACAGAAGTTTATTAAACTAATGGCCCTAGAGGCTGCAAAGTCCAAGAACATGGTGGCATCGTCAGGTCTTCTTGCTGCATCATAACATGATAGAAAATACCACATGGCAAGACAGAGCAAGCATGTCAGAGACAGCTCTCTTTATAAGAAAGCAATTCTCATGATGACCCACTAGTGCATTCATCCATGAATAGATTAATTCATGTCATAACCCATCACCTCTTAAGGGGCCCATATCCAAACATCACCATAATGGCAGTCAAATTTCAACATTAGTTTCAGAGATGACAAACTCACGTCAGACAGCATTGGAGCCTGTGCATGGTGAGGAAGGTCTTTACATGCGGTGGTACTGTGGCAGAGGATGTTTGGAACCAACCTCTGAAGTACTTCTACAGGGAGAAATAGTCCAAGATGTCAATTCAGAGCGTGAGAATGATAAGTAGGATATCCATGTGAAAAATAGCAGTAGAACCTAAACACTTTAAAGAAGATGTCCATTAGGGAGAGCAGCCTATCAAAGTTATTCTGAGTCTGAATGAATAAGGATAACATCCAAAGTGAGAACGGAAAAAAGGAGTATCAGAGTGCAGGTGTCACAAAGAGGATATCCATACAGATTAGAAGAGAGGGTCATGTGAAAGCCTGCTCTTACATAGAATGGAAATGCCCTAATGTGGGCAGTAAGGATGTTCTTATGGGGTGGAGGCCTATAAAGGATGGTGGAGCCTCAGTAGAGTATGAAGAGAATTGGTGAAGGAAAGTGTTTGGTTATATTTTGGAGAATAAATCAAATAAGTGAACATATTAAAGATAATGGAAAATTTCTTACTATTAGGGAAGAGATTTAAAAATCTCAGAAAGAAGAAAACCATTGGCTTGGCACTGATGATATCAGTATGAACCCCTGGCTTTAAATATGTAGAAACATGGGAAAATATAAACAAGATTTCTGCTGAAATGTAGGAAGCATTGTACCACAAAGCACTAATAAATTAGACAGAATATGAGGAAAATGAGTTCATAAACAGTGGATAAGCACAAGTACAGAAATTTGGTTTTTAAGCCCAATATGGAAATTTTTCCCCTATAGGCTCCTCTTGATAAACTGAAGCTCTGAATGTCCACTTTTGGCTATCCATCTCCACATTTTCGGTTCCAGTACTCCATGCCTGGCCACTAACCTATGTGGATGTCTTCTTCACTAGAATTACCAACACTTTCTCCCTAGAGGCAAATACCAGATAACATAGGGTAATGCAGTGGAGAAAAAATAGTCTTATTAAAGAATGTGTTGGAAGGATTTAATATCCACAAGTAAAGGAGAAAAAAACAACCTAGACAAAGACCCTACATCCTACATTTAACTCAAGAAGAACCATAGGCCCATTTTTAAAATGCAGAACTATAGAGCTCATAGGCTAAAGTTTAGCTCAGTTGGTAGAGTGCTGCTCTGCCTACTCTGAGGCCCTGAGTTTGATTCCCAGCACCACAAAAATGGGAGAAGGACCTGGAAACCTGTTTTTGAAACAATCCCCAAAATATCAGCCATTGAAAAACCTATGAATAGCAGAGAAGCACTGATATAGCTCCAGGCATAGTACAGTGTCTAGGAGTGTTTCATTTTTTTTGTACATAGGGTCACTATGAGTCAGTCTCAACTCCACAGCACCTAACAACAGTGATAACATAGAACTCCTTGGAAGCTAACAGGAGAAAATTGCCTGGGTTTGGCAATGACTTTTTAGATACAGAAAGCAGAATACATGTAAGAAAGGAAAGAAGCCAATCTTCAAAGGCTACATGCTGTATGTAAAATATATAACATTATAGAAAATGCAAAAATATGAAGACAGTGAAACTTCAGTAGTTGTTGGAGGTTAGGAGGGAACGAGGCATGAAGAGGGAGAACACAACTCTTTTTAAGATAGTAAAGCTTTTCTTTATGATATAATATTCATGTCATGACGCATTTGTCAAACATCAAATGTGAACCCTAATGTAAATGATGAAATTTGATAACAATGTGTCAGGGTAGGTTCACTGAGTGTAATAAATGTATCACTCTAGTGTGGGGAATTGATATTGAGAGAGAGAATGTCTGTGGGGGACCAGGGGTCAAATGAGAACTTTGTACTTTAGCACATTTTTGACATGAGCCTAAAACTTCTCTGAAAGTAAAGCCTATTATTGAATGATAAAATTGAGAGGCTAAAGCAAAAATAAAAAGGCAATTGTGGTTTGTTTCAAATGTAAGGAAGTAAAATGGCAACAACTGCAAAAATGTTTTAGGAAAAAGAATCAAAGTATTTGGGTGGACTGAGCTTTGATAAGTTTAAAATGCATTAAAAAGTCACTAAATGCTATAAAAGTCACTAAAATTAAAACAAAGCGAATTAGTTGGAGTCAGTTATTAACAAACTTTGGAACAAAAAACTATTCAATTTATCAATAGCAGAAAAAGGAGCAAACCCAGATAAAACAAATTGGAATCAAATAACAAGATTGGTAGAAATATTAGGTATATAGATTTATAGCCAAGAATATTGATAATAAGATTTTATTCTAGTGGTCTAAATAGAAATAATCAAATTTGATGAAAAGACTGAGCACAAATATATGTTTCCTAAAAGAAATTTATATATTAATATTTTGAAAGCCACATTCTAGTTTAAAAGCTAAAGTTTAGAGTGATACATTCTTTGCAAAACTATTCATAGGAAGACTTGAGTATATAAGTACTAGAAAGAGAAAGCTAAAGAAAAAGCAAAGTCCCATTTGTAAAAAGAAACATTCCGTAATAATAATTGTGTCAGTTTACCAACAAAACATGACACTCCAAAATATGTATTCACTTAAGGCAAAAGTTTGAAAATAAATGAAGCAATAAAAGGCAGAGTTTAAAAAATGTGAAATCTGCTTTGTCATTGTTAAGAGGAGCCAAATTAGCTCGTAAACAACTAGAAACTGGACAAATTACTTGAAACAGAGGTTTTTAGTTGGACAACAAGGAATGGAGAACTCTATCTTTGATAAATGGAATAAAAATGATTAGAATCTTGTGATTTTTTCATTGAGAATCCCATAAAAGTCATATAGTTGTGTTGTTGTTAGGTGCTGTCAAGTCGGTATCTGACTCATAGCAACCTTATGTTCAACAGGGGAAATAGTGTTGTTACTGCTTCTCTTCTATTCAAAGGGTTTTTAATGGTAGATTGCTTTTTGGGAATGGGTTGGCAGGTCCTTCTCCCAAGCCTACAGTACCTGGTGCTCCCAGGTGGTCTCCCATCCAAGTACTAATCACAACGGACCCAGACTCTGCTTAGCTTCTAATATCTGATGGGATCAGATGCCACAGTGATGTGGCTGCAGGCAAACTTCATATTAAAAACATGGATATCAATATCCCATTGCATAAATACAATAAGAGGTAGTCACTATCCTTTTCTTTATGTGTTTTATCCATGTACCTACATATTTATGTACTATTCCATTACTTGTATAAATCATTCATGTTCTAACAGGTTCATGCATTACATTGAGTCATATTTTTAGAGAAATTCTTATTTTCAACTGCATTTAAATTTCAAAATAATCTTCTAAAGGTGATCTGAAAAGTTATGGCACTAGAAATTTTGACATAAGGAGTAGCACCAGTCCCATTCATTATTATTATCTCCCTTTAAATTTGAGAAAAATTTGTATTTGGGTAGATAAGTAATTGAAACTTATGTGATCTCAGGGAAGTTAATCTCTTTGTGTGATGGGCAACTCAATAGTACATGTTGTTAGTTGGGTCCGACTCATAGTGATCATCTCATAGAGTTTTCAATGGCTGGTTGTTTTCAGGATTACTTTGGATAGCTACTCTTTTAGGATTTTCAATGACTGATTATTTTTAGGAGTGCTTCCAGAGTGTATTGCCATGTTCTTCTCCTGTTTTTGAGGTTTTGGGATTGAACCCAGGGGCTCCCAGAGTGCAGAGCAGTACTCTAACAACTAAGCTAAATCCCAGCCCCTCAATGGCACATAGGTAATTTTTAATACAGAATACATTAAGCAATTGTCCCTTGCAATTTAATTGTACTAAGATATCAGATGATATTGAATAAGGAAAAGAATAATTGTTATGGTCAATATTTTCTCCTAATTATTTAATACAAAATCCAATCTCATTTAAATTGTCCATATTATTCACAAAAAATATTTGCCACCTCTTAACTTGTAATTTGTTTTGACAGGAGGAGTTTTACATGCTGAATGTATAAACTGATTCGGAGATGCCTGCTAGTTCCTGCAGCTGGATGCAGCCGTGACAAATTCATTTATTCACTGTCAGTTTGTATAAGGTATGGAAACCATGACTCAGTAATGACAAATGTAAAAATAGCCTTAGTAATGGGGAGACTACAAACTCAATGTAAAGAATAACAACAAAGCTGAGGCTGTATTCATTGAAACACATTTTTTAAGGCTAGGACAGCAGATCAAATCCTTCTGAGACATTCTCAGCATTGCTCTCAGTCATGGGCTTCACTTTCAGTGTCACATCTTGGAGAGCATTTAAAACGGACCTCCCTTTAAGTCATGGCCTATGAACAATATTGAAAAGCAAGCAAAATAATACATAATACATAATCAAATAATAGTAATTAACATGCTTAGAGCATTTGTTATAAAAGACTGTGAACTATGTCACAGAAAATATATACCAATATATCAGAAGGAATTAAATACAAAAGGAAGATTTTATTCAAGAATCTTGTCCAGCCAAGTGGAGATGTTCCCTGGGCAGTTGGATGTCCAGTTAGAAACACAGATAGGAGGTCTGGGTAGATGACAGAAACTTGGAAGTGATCAGTATGTAGATGACATTTAAAGCCATTACCATTAGTTAGATCAAATAAGGAATGAGTAAAAGTGACTAAAGGAAGACATTAACTTAGGCTCTGAGATAGAAGACTCTGGAGGGCAAAGGAGAATGAGAAGGAACTGTGACAAAGGCAGAAATAAAATCAGTAAAATTTACTGTCTTAGAAGACAAGGAGGAGACTGTTTCTGAACTGAGAGATTAGTCAACTGTGTTGGAGGTAGTTGAGAGGAAAGTGAGGTAAAAACTGAGTTTGCATAGGAAAATATGGGTGAAGATATCAAGATGAGGTTTCTGGGAAATGTTTGGGGTTTGGAGCAAGGGATGATTTGCAGCACAGTTGAGAAATTAAGGAGAGGTGAGAAGAGGAAAATGAGTCTAGTGTTTCCCAACTTCCCGTGGAGAGGAAGAGAATTCATGAGAGAGAAAGAATGAAAGACAAGAGTGAGAAATTGGAAAGGTGTGTTTTCAAAGGAACTTGGAAAAAATGGAAAAGTTATATTTTCTGCATGATCTAAGGTTATAAATTGAGAATGAGAGAGGAAGAACTGACAGGCATCTCAGAAATTGGAAGAGGAAATAGAAAAATATGAAGATGTTCTGTAAGTGCTAATGATTGGGATAATTTGATAATTCTATGTTTGCATTAATATTTTTCTGATGGGTATTTATTCTTCTTGAGCTGTGCTTTCATGGTGTGGAGAAAGTAAATGTTCTGGTTTATATTTTGAGGCATTGAGACTGAGTCAAGATGATCAGGTGAATCCAAGTTTGGTAGTAAAGTGAATGTAGCAAGAAGTTGATGAATTGGAAGAAAATGGGCAAGGCAAGTGATTTTAAGTACTTGTGATCATTTTGTAAGAAAAATTATTAGCAGTAGGAGAAGCTGATCAAACAAATTGAACTTGGTGATCAAAGAGTGGGTTTATATGTACATATTTTTATGTAAATTTAATGATGCTTGACATAGAATTGATACTATTTTAGTAGAAGAAAATGTTTTTGAACTAATTTTAATGACTGAAAAGTTCTACCACGTAAATATATTTAACCATCCCTTTGTGCAGATTTGATATGCTAAAGAGTGTTGTAGAAAACAATCTTGTACATAAATTGAAGACACACTGACAGAACTGTGGCAGTAAAGGTCAAATGGGGTGAAAGTTTGAATTCAATTACACTGAGTTAAAGAGATGGGACGTTTTTAAGGGTGAGGTAGTGGAAAAGTACTGGAGAACTTTAGGGGTGGGGGATGGTCAATTTGCTTAGGCCATTGGTACTTGCCAGTTGGAACTAATCAAAGTTATCTCACACAGACTGAGATAGAGGAATATTGTCATTCTTGGTGGTTATTTTCAAAGTGATGGTTCCCTGGTCCTTGAGAAATATATTGATGGCTTGTAAAACTGACAAGAGCCTGAGAGGAAATTTGCAGATGAAGGAAAACGAGATGAGAGGCCACTGGAAGGCATCTTTCTAATGTTTAGTCAAGCTAAAGAGAATATTTAGCCCATCTTGGCTAGATAGCAAATGAGCAAGTATGGTTAAGTATAGAGACTGGAAACAAGCTGCCTGGATTGAAATAATACTTGTCAATCTTTAGACGCTTAAGCAGGTAGCTTTCTTAGTGCCCACTCTAGAATCTTTCAGTGGGGATGGGATTTAACTCAGTTGGTAGAGTGCAGCTATGTGCTCTCTGAGGCCTGAGGTTAGATCCTCAGCATCACAAAAAACACAGAAGGACCTGGCAGCCCACACCCAAAAGAATACTGAAACAATCAGCCATTGAAAATCCTATGAATAGCAGAGAAACAGTGACATGGTGCTGGCCATGGCACAGTGATAGGGAGTGTTTTGTTCTGTTGTACATATAGTCAGTATGAGTTGGACCCTACTCAACAGCACCAAACAACAACAACTCGAATCTTTCTCTTTGTGTGTATACTTTCCTTTGCTTAGTAAACTCCAATTTCGCTTTATACTGATTCTTTCTGAAATTCTTTTCTGTGGCATAAGTCAAGATCCATGCTTCCTCTGAGTAAAGTTCTCCTCCAAGGAGAACTCTTCAGGCTACACAGCCAGCAACATTGAGCTACCTCTCCCACTGCTGGTGACATGGATACTTCCAAGGAGAATCTTGGTGTGCAATGTGTCTTTCACAATCAGAAATGGAATTTAATTATATTGTGTTCAAATAAAAAATATTTTGAAATCTTGTGAATTTAGAATGAATTTACAAATGGAAATAGAAATTTCATAGAAGCAATTGTACTCAGTCATTGGTTTATTGTTTACTTGTAAGAAATAGAAGAAAATTGTTGTTGTTAGGTGCTGTGGAGACAAGTATGACTCATGGCAACTCTATGTATAATAGGATGAAACACTCCTCAACATTGTGCCATGCCTGACTCTATGTCAGTGCTTGTCTGCAATTCATAGAGTTTTCAATGGCAGATTGTTCTGAGATTGCTTCAGGAGTGGATTGCCAAGTCCTTCTCCCATTTTTGTGGTGCAGAGAATCAAACCCAGGACCTCAGAGAGCACAGAGCAGCACTCTACCAACTGAGCTAAACCTCAGACCCCACAGAAAAAAATAGTATTTACTAAGCACTTGTTATATGTCAGTTGCTATGCTAAATGCCTACATGTGTGTTCTCATGTATTAGGACGAGCTTGTGTTTTGAGTGATGTAAAAATAAAAATATGACAGAAGTAAGTTTCTTTCATATGGAGATGTTTATCAACTATTAAATTTTAGTTGATGAAGAGATACTTTAGAATAATAAATCTGCAAAATATAGGATTTTAAGATTTAAGTACAGCGAATCATCCAAAATTTATGGTTTACTTTGATGTCAAATTCCATATTTTTGCCAAAATCATTTAATAGACTACATACATACAACATACTAAAATATTTATATGCAAAAGGAAATAGTTAGATTTGACTTTAATAAAATTCAAATGAATCTAATTCATTAATGGATAAATACAAATGATTATATAATACTTGCATTATAACATATACATCATCTCTTTTAACTTTAGTTACAAGAAGTCCATTTATTTTTTACCATAGGAAATAAAGGACACAAAAGAGAGCCATTGTTACCAATTGCTGTGTATAAGAGAGCAGAAAATGAAAAGAGAAATATAATTAGCATAGATAAATGGGCTCATGACCTCATTAATTAAGGTGCAGGGGGCATTCTGCACATAAAGAGTTTTATCACCTTTCTTTCAATTATTACCTTTTTTTCCCAAACAGTTCCTCTGGCACTTATTTCTGTTAAAAAGTTTCCTAGCTGTGATGTCATGAATGTCATTAGCCTCATGGGATAAAAACTTCAAACTGGTTAATGGGGCCATTCAAGACATAAATCTGAGCTCAAATCAATTAATAGACTAGATGAGGTTTGCCAAAGTGGTCAAGAAAGCCAAGTTTAGTTGGATAGAATAGGCATTGATGAATCATTTAAAATTATTAAAAGAAAATGAACTGTTCAGAAAAAAGTATCATGTAATTTCTTCTTTAATAACTACCTCAATTTGTTAACCTATAAAATGGGAAGCCTCCTCTTTACCAGAGAAGTGTGTTAGGATATTTTAAAGTGGCAGATACATTTTGCCTATATATTTCCTATGGTCTGCCATAACAAATAGCACGGCCATCACTTTAATTTTTATGATAACAAATGTTAACTGCATAATCATCATTAGTTTTTAAAAATGTCAATAGTGCATATCAATTTTGACTTTATTTTGAAAATATTTTTAAAAATCAAAGACTAAAGGTTAATGGGTAATTTTTATATTTATAATCTCAAATATATGTTCACTTTTTCCTCAATGATATGCAAATACTAGAAGCTATAACATCACTTGCATCTGCTTTTACACTAAAGGATATGTTGTGCCTTATATATCATGATTGGAAAACCAAGCTGTTATTTTCACACAGGGGCAGTTCTATGTGTTTCACCTAATCAGGCAAAATTCACATTTTTTCTGATATTTGTAGGGCACACAGGTTTATTTAGAGTTAATGGTAATTACATCAGATGTAGTCTACTAGATTCAACATTATTTATTACTAGAGTGACCACTGCTATCATGAGTGAATATAATTTTATATGAGTAAATCTAATATTTTCCCTTAAACTGATCACAGTAGCCTTGATAAGAACATTTTTGATGGATGAATAGACTGAAAGAAGGCCTAGAAGTCTAAGTGGAATGAAACAGAGAATTCATGTAAGCTGCTTTGTACTTTTAGGCTGTAAGAATTTCATGGGCCCAGGGAAATGAATGTTTGCTTTTTGTTCCTGATGAATTCCTCCGTTCATCCTACGACTCATCTCACCTGGATTATAATCTCCCAAAGATATTATTACCATTACTACTCACTGCCTCAGTGTTTGCATTTCCCTTGATTACTCAGGCCCAAATCCTTGCTATTTATCATTATGGAGAAAATATTTTATAGTCACTTAAAGGAATATGCCACTTTATTAATTATAATTTGAAAATTCTATATGCATATGAGCCTGCAGTCTGATCCTGTCAGATCTCAGAAGCTAAGCAGGGTTGGGCCTGGTTAGTACTTGGATGGGAGACCACCTGGGAACACTAGGTGCTGTAGGCTAGGGAAAAGGACCCAGCAACCTACTCCCAAAAGTCAATTAGCCATTGAAAACCCTATTAATAACAGAGAAGTACTGAGAGTAGTGTTTTGCCTGTTGAACATAGGGTCGCTATGAGTTGGACACCAACTTGGTGGCGTCTAATGACAACATCTGTTAGATAGTTTTGTACTTAATGCCAGAGACTACTTACAAATTAACTCATATAACATAACAGCCCTAATAATTACCACTGAGGGAATTGAAGCTTAGAGAATTTATGTCCCTTACACAGGTTATAGAGTTGATATGGGACAAAACTAAGCCAAGACTCTAGAGCCCATGGTTATATTTTTATTTTTATTCTGCTCTCCTGTTCTAAAGATTGGAATTAACAATAAGCAACAACAACAAACCAAGGGTCTGTCCACGTAAACTATATATTCATTAAAAAGACTCAAGAGATAAAACAGCTAAATGAATAATTCAGAGCTATACCCTGAACCAATTTAAACAATATTATGGATATTATTATAAAACTTTCTAAATTTTATGAATGAGGGATGATATAAAAATAGCATCAATACAAAACTCACATGTTGCTGCAGCCCCTCCTACACACACACACACACACACACACACACACACACACACACACACACACACACATCCTGAGTCTCAAAGCTAATTTCAAATAGTTCCCTCTGACAATACAAGGCATAGCAACATTTGAAATTGTTATCTTGGTTATCTTGTCTTCTGAAGCCTTCAAAGATCTCAGGTAATATTATTATGTATAGCTTAAAATCCTCCCCTAAACTTTCCAAATCAGAAGCTACTTCTTAAATTTGTGTTATTGGGTGTCATCTAGTCAAGTCCAATGCATAGTGACCTTATGTACTTATGTACTTATGTACTTATGAACGAAATACTACTCAACATTGTGCCATGCACATGATCTTTTCAGGTTTGAAGCCATTGTTGCAGATACTATGTTTCTTCTCATGTTGAGTCATGCTACATCAGCAAATGGAGGTCCCAGGGGTTTTATTCTATTCCTATCACTAAGGTCAACACCATTTTGAAGAAGAAACTCTTCCTCAGTTTTTTTTAATGCTTTTCAGCATTGGGGGTCATTTTCCTGCACTATATGTAACAGTGCTTCATTGCTATTTATAGAGTTTTCAGTGGTTGTTTTGGTAGTAGGCTGCTATATCCTTCTCCCTAGTCTGTCTTAGTTTGGAAGCTCACCAGAAACTGGTCCACCATGGGTGGTGCTGCTGGTATCTGAAATTCTGGTGGCATAGCTTTCAGCATTATAGTACCACTGAAGCCCCCACAGCATGACAAACTGACAGATATATGGGGGACTTCTTAAGTAGCTGCATTATATGTAATTCTAGTGTAGAGCAAAACCTGATCATCATGGCTTCTCAACATGATACATAAAGTGAATGTAGAATACATGTAGGAAATATTTGTGATTTGATATGATTAATGCCTCATTTCTGGTTAAATCATGGAAACTCTTTGAAATTGTCAGTCACTTGAGTCAGCAGATAACACACATCCACAGTTTTGTTCAACCATATGAATGAGTATTCCAAACAACTTCAGGATTATGTATATATGGCAAATATGAACATGTAGAGATGTGTATTTTTTTACCAGCTTTATCAGAGTTATAAAGACTGATCATGATAGTGTTTGTATTAACCTACACAACTACTCTGGGTACAGTTTCCTGGCCAAATTCCTTTGGAGTAGCTGTATTATATGTCATACCTTCCCTTGTGTCAGTTTCAGTGTTATAGGTTTGGGCATGATGTGGTACATTCGATATAACCTTTCTCCTGGGAGTTACAAGGGAAAATTAGGGAAGAAAATCAATATCTTCCTTCTGTATATATTGATCTTTTCAAGATAGGATATAATCAGTAAGCTGAGCTCTGACTGCTGATTTTTCATTGTCATCTTCATTGATCAGTAGCAGCACTGCCATTTTCTAAAACGAAGGCTGAGGATCTATATAACTATTTTATAATTTTGACCCATCTACTGCTGATCTTCGCTGTGAGTTGGATCTTCTTTATCATAGTCAGAGACAGATGAGCAAACTTACAATTGCCTCTGTACTGTGCCAAAGCAAACAGGGAATGTCTTAACAAATTTCAGAAAAAACTTTTTGTCATAATTCATAGAAAAGTGCCTGACTTTTACAGTAAAGAAGTTTTTTAAAAATCTTTTAGAAAAAAGTCTTTTAGTGTGTAACTCTGTATAAAAATAGTTTTTCACACAGAAAATGGTCTCAATGAGATATATCTCAGTAAACATGTATACAATGTTTTAGGAATGTACAATTATCTTTAAATTTTGTTACTTAAATGATTACCTTTCCTGATAAAGGTTATTTTAACCATTGGTTCCACATTTGGGAAGATTGTAGTGCAACAAAAGAGGAACCTAGGGTGCTCAGAAAAGTATTTCTTCAGTTATCTCATCTTATACAAGGCAGTGGTGGAAAGGAAGTGCTATTTTACTGACTAGAAGAATATCCCAAGTCACTGCAATGGAATCCTGGGTGAGTGCAAATTCCCATGTTAACATTCTCTCTTCACTAACCATTTTGTGAAATATTATAACATGTTTTGGAATGTAACATGCTTTATTTCCAGAACTTCACCTGCAATGCATTGACAGCACTAATTTTAATACATATTTAGAACTATCTCCTGCCTTTTTATATTTTGCTTACAGTTTTCCAATTTTCACAAGCTTATGAAATCTGATTTTTATGAATTTAAAGAAAAGTATATATATATACACACACACAACACACACACACACACACACACACACACATATGGCTAAGTAACCCCCTTCTTCTCATATAAAGTCCAATATTTTATCAGGATCCCATGTTAATGTATATCTGAGAATCTCTGGAGAATCATTACTTGTTCTTCTAGCTATTAAGTGCCTCAGTGGCTGAATGTTTCTTTCTAGGTTCCTAGAAAGATAGATTAGCTTCATCTATCATTACTTCTTGATGTGGATAACCTCTTTCAATTCTGGATTAATGGTGTTTCCTAGGTGCTACTGGTTTTCACATAGCAGTTTCATTGAACTATTATCCCTATGTTGATTTCACTTGAGTAATTGTAGAGACCAGATTATAATTCAAAGAAATGAGAATGATATTATAGTTGCAGAGATAGCAAAAAGGAAATACAATTCCTACAACCTGTCGCTATTGTTTCTTTCTTTGTGGTACTGGGGCATTGAACCCAGGATGTTGCACATGCTTTCCAAGTGCTCCACCATTGAGCTGCACCCCCAGCCCCTTTTTCATTTTTTATCTTGAGGCAGGGCCTTGCTAAATTACACAGGTTGCCTGTGTAATTGAACTTGCAATGCCCCTGTCTCTGCCTCCCAAGTTGCTGGGATTACAGGCCTGAGCCACAGCATCTGGAAACCTGTGGCTGCTCCTGTAGTTACCAAGCCCTGCCTCATCTTCCTCAAGTCCCAACAAATGTAGAGAGATGCTTCATTGAGTCAAACATTTCTCTCCAAACTTGTAACAAGACTGACCTTATCAAAGGATTTGATGTTAGCTTCATGGGATGCACACAGAGCAGCAACAACAAACCAACTTTGAGTCACACACTTGGTTTTTCCTTGCTGTATTTGGGGGCTAAACCCAGGGCCTCATGTGTACTTGTTGTTGTTGTTAGGTGCTGTTGAGTCGGTATCCAACTCATAGCGACCCTCATAGGGTTTTCAATGGCTGAGTGCTTCGGGATTGCCTTGGGAGTGGATTGCCAGGCCTTTCTCCTATTTTTGCGGTGCTGGGAATTGAACTCAGGGCCTCAGAGACTGCAGCACAGTGCTCCACCCACTGAGCTATAACTCTAATCTGCACCACCAGCCCCTTTTTTATTTTTTACAATGATACAGGGTCTCCCTAGGTTACATAGGCTGTGTCTGGCCTTGAACTCCCCATCCTCCCCTATCTGGCTTCTGAATTGCTGTGATTTCAGGAGTGCACCACCACTTCCAGCAGGTCACAGACATTTTTCTTGGTCTTCCTCTTCCTGTCCAAATATTGAATTCTCCACAAGGTGATTGGCAGTATCAGTGTCCTAAATCTTCAAAGGGAAATTCCCTTTACCCTCTTAGAACAAAAACAAAAGACAAGTGGCACAATAAGCTATTAGAAGGAAAGATACACATGAAATTAATTTATGCTCTTGGAGTGAGGTTAATAATTAATAGGCCAGAGACAGTTTATTCAGGTACCCTCAACTTTCATCCAAATATATTCTCTCTCTAAATTAGTATGCAAATAACTGGAAATTGCTACATACTTAACATTTTCTTGACATGCTGGTTTCTTATAACTGATTTTCAGGAGTTTCCTTAAGAGTAGCCACAATGCTATATATTAAAGTAATTATATTCGATAGAGTAGTAATAAGAAATTTTAAAATTATTTTCCTTGCTTGGAACACCTTTAATCCATTGGTGCATTATTCTCTGAAATGGAATCAGCTATAAATATTAAATAGCATAGGGTCTGAATTAAGATAGTTAAGATATAATTTAATTAAATTAGACATCACTTATTCATTGAGGAGAAATTAATAAAGATTATCCAGTATATATGGGAGGAACTCATTGACTATGTAATTAATTTAAATGTATGTAAACAGATTGCGATGTGAGCTATTTAAGCACATAATTATAAATTAAATTGCCTCAACAATGCATTTATAAAGCTTTAAATGATAATTATGTTTAATATTTACCTTCAATTAAAAGTTATTTAAAATGTTATAGTATTTGTTGTTGTATATTTAGCTCTATTGTACTCATTTTTATTTTTCTTAATGGGTTTCATTATGGTATTTTCAAACAATTTTGCTGTGTACTTGGCTCTTATTTTATTCACCTCTTTATAATCCCTTGTTTCTCCTTTACCCTCCTACTTTTTTCCACCTTTGTCCCTTCTTCTGAATAGTTCTCCTTTTACTTTCAAGTCTCAAACATACATGTTTTGCTTTGTTTTGCTTTCAAATCCAACACCTATATATGAGAAGGAAATGTGGTATTTGTCTTTCTGAGTCTGGCTTACTTCACTTAATATGTTACCCAGTTCCTTTCATTTTCCTCAAAATGACATAATTTCATCTTTAGTTATGGCCAAATAAAATTCCATTGGAATGTAAACATTTTCTTTATCCCTTCACCTCTTGATGGACATCTTAGGCTTGTTTCACATCAAGGCTATTGTGAATAATGCTGCAGTAAACATGGAAGTGCAGGTGTTCCTGTGACATGTTTCCTGTGACTTAGATTCCTTTGGGTATAGTCCCAGGAGTGGTAGAGCTGGATCATATGGTAGCACTAGTGTTAGCTTTCTGAGAAACCTCCATAATGATTTTCATATTACTAATTTACATTCCCACCAGCAGTGTATAAATATTCCTTTTTCCCTGCATCCTTACCAGGATTTTCTGTTATTTGTTTTGTTGATGCTAGCCATCCTGACTGGGGTGAGATGGAATCTCAGAGCATATATTGGCAATTTGAACTTGTTCTTTCAATTCATTTGCCCAATATTGATTATTTTCGGTCATTGATTTTTCGAGTTCTTTTTATACTCTAGATATTAATTCTCTATCAGATGTAGAGTTGGCAACAAATTTCTCCCATATTGTAGGTTATCTCTTTATTCTATTAGTTGTTTCCTTTGTTATGCAGAATTTCTTTGATTTCATGAAGTCTAATTTGTCACCTCTTGCTACTATTTCCTGGATTAACAGAGTCCCTTTTTTAGAAAGCTCTTGACTATGCCTATATCTTCCTTTCCTTTTGTAGGTTCAAAGTTTCAGGTTTTTACATTAAAGTCTTTAATCCATTTTGAATTGTTTTTTGTTCATGGCAATAGATAGGGATCTAGTTTCATTTTTCTACATGTGGACATCCAGTTTTCCCAGGACCATTTGTTGGAGAAGCTATCTTTTCTCCAATGTATGTTGTTGGCACCTTTGTCAGAATCATCTGGCCATGGGTACATGAGTTTCTTTCTGGGTGTTCTATTCTATTCCATTGGTATATGTACAGAAATTCTATTATTTTTGTTATTTTCCTATTATATCATAATTCTGATAGTGTTCATATTTGTCTTTATTTAAACATTTCTTTGATGAAAATTAAAGCATTCATAAAGTTGTAGAAAAGTTAGAAATACAGTATACAATTTTTTCATTATTTAAAGGTAAACTGCTGACCCAAAGCCTCATCATCTCCAGACTAGTGTTTTTATTACAAGCATGGGTATTCCTAAGAGAGAGATACTATATAATTTAACAATCAAAACAAAACACTGATATATTACTAACATAATTTTTAGGCCCAATTTCAATGACTTCATGAAATCTCTCAATGTTATCTTTTATAGCAAACTGATCTAATCATTCACTGTATTCAGATGACATGTCTTTTTAAATTCTATTCTTGAATCATTCTTAATTTGTTTTTTCACTTGAAGGTTGCATGGCCTTTGCTTTGTAGATTTTCTCTAAATTTATGTTTACTTGATGCTCCCTTGAGATTACATATTTTCAGCAAGAATATTACAAGAATGATTTGTTATTCTCATCCTATATTCCCAGATAGCACACTTTCAATTTGCCCAATTACTAATGTTCACCTCAATCCTATGATAAACTTTGTGTGTTTTAGGTTTCTTAATTATAAAGATGTTCTTTTCCTTTTTATAATTATTAAATATTTGAAGGAAAGATGAAAGCAACATAAAAATTAAATCTTCATAAAATTTATGTACACACACTCTTGGAATTTTCTTTATATTCAGTGGATTATAATCATCATTTATCAGGATGCCCAAAATGTTACCAGTTTGGACAATTACAGTCCATTCAGTCTTGTGTCTTTTGGACATATTAGTATTGTGCTTTTAGCACTTCCTTGCTTTCAAACAAATAATTAGTTATAGGCTTATCTTGTATACTCCTACCCTCCCTTTCTGGGTAGATTTCCTCCTAATGCTACTCAGCTCTGACTACTACAAAGAGAGGTATGCCCCACTTTCCACATGGATAATTTTCTCTTATTACCATCTCATCCAGATTGTGTTCTCCAATCTAAGCCACTGCTGCAGAAGAAGGCAGGAGGGGAAAGTGTCCAGCACCACCACCTGGTATGGTCCAGCTTATAGCTTTAGAATTTAATTGCCAAGGAAGGAAATCTAGGGGGAAGAAAAAGAAAGAAAGTGAAGGAGGAAGAGGAAAAACAAAAAAATGGAAGAAGAAAAGGAAATTTTAGTATAGTTTAACATAGAAACATAATCCAGAGTTAATGTGACAACACCAAAAATCTAAAATACTTGAAAAATCACTTCTATCTTTAATCTGTTATTTTCCTTAACCTTTTAAAAATAATATGACTGGTACATCTATCATCCAATCAATAGTTTATCATTTGCCATGTTTTTGGTATTTTTGAAATGTTACCTTTACAGTCATTTAAGCCTACATTTTCTTTATTTGGTTACTAAAAAATATAAAACAAAATTATGTGTGTTAATTATTGGTTGTTGGAACTTAGGTGATTTTTTATTATGATTTTATTCTTTTTTGTGCCAATAAAATACACAAAGTGAGTTAAAAAAGATTTATATATGACTAAATGAACTTGTGAGCCTGCAGCCGTAGCTCTGTGGCATCTGATCCCATCAGATCTCAGAAGCTAAGCAGGGTCAGGCATGGTTAGTACTTGGATGGAAGACCTCCTGGGAATACCAGGTGCTGTAGGTTTGGGAGACAGACCTAGAAACCCACTTCCAAACATCAATCCACCATTGACAACCCTATGAACAGCAGAGAAACACTGACAATAGTGTTTTGCCTGTTGTACTTAGTGTCGCTATGAGTTGGATACTGACTGCATGGCACCTAACAACAACAACAAATGAATTTGGATATGACCAAAACAAATGTTTTCTTACAAAACTAAAAGTATAAAAATAGTCTACAAATCTGTTTTGAATTATTCCATAGACTAGTTTAAATGTGTTAGATTTCCACTCATGATACAATACCTTAGGAAATCAATTTAAAAAGAGAAGTTTATTTGGTTGTGGCTTCAGAAATTTCAGTCTGTGGCTAGGTGGCCCTGTTGCTGTTGGGCATGTGGCAAAGCAGCATATCATGGCAGGGAAAGAGTGGTAAAGGAAGATACTCATTTCATGGAAGCCAAAAGAGAAAAAGAGCCAGAAAGGACCATCGTCCCAGGATCCTCAAGGGCAAGACTCTACTCATCTATGTTCCTTCCACTAGGCTCCAACTACAAAATGTTCCACCACCTCCCAATAGTGCCGCAGGTTTGGCATCAAGCCTTCAGCAAATAGGCCTTTGGGGAACATTCCAGATCGAAACTATAGCATCAACTAGATAGTTAAATTTGCAAGTGGTACTCAAAGTTTTATGCTAAAGGCACTTGTATTATTCAATTACCTTGCATGTTAAGGTCTTGCATAAGAATCATTCAAAATGAATGCTAGAAATAACTTCTCTTCAACAGGGGAATGAATATATAATTTGTAATATATACATACCACAAAACTCAGCAATAAAAAGAAATGAAGCATTGATATAAGAAACAATATGGATGAATCTCAAAAGAACTATGCTGAATATACAAAGCCAGATAAAATGGAGTAAATGCTGTATGCTACCATTTACAAGCAAATCTGGAAGATACAAACTAATATTCAGTGGCAAAAATCTGGGATAGACAGGAGCAAGTGGATAAATTGCAAAGGAGTATAGGATAAGTTTTTGAGATAATGTATTAATTGTCTTGATTATGATGATGATTTCATAGATAAGTATGTAAATCAAAAGTTGTCAAATTTTTGCACTTTGCATATGTGCAGTTTTGTATGCTAATTATACTTTTGCAAAGCTAATATCCTCATTTTTGTACCCAATCATGCCATATTTTACTTAATGACTTTGCATTTGTCATGCTTATTGTATTATTTATTTATGTATATGTTTATTTATTTATTTATTGTGGTGCAGAGGTTGAACCCAAGGCCTTGAACATATTTTGCAAGTGCTCTACCACTGGGCTGCAGTCACAGCCTATTCTTTATTTTTTGGAGATAGGCTTACACTGCCTCTGGCCTCAAATTTGTGATTCTCCTGCCTTAGCCTCCCAATTGCCTGAGGTTAGAGGCATGCACCACAACACCCAGCTATTGAATTATTCTTTATAGTTCCATATTCTATTCATCTGGATATTGTTTTTATATAGTATAAAATATATTACTTTTGTTTTCTTTCAGAATTATATATTTTGTTAGGTGCCATTTAGTCATGTTTTTTATAGACAGATGGGTAGATAAAAATGTAAATAACAATAATAGAAATTCTAGTTTCTCATGAAATTTGTAACAGAATACATTTCCCCATTTTTGGATCTATTCCTGTATTTCCTCTATTATAACCCATTTAGTTATTTTGTGTCAATATCATAGCACTTTGAGTGGCGTGTACTGTAACAAGTTTTATGATCTTGTATTTATGTCTTTGCTTAAAACTTTACTTTTTCTTGTATTAACTGATTTGCTTTCCTTGAAACCTTAAAATCATTCTTTTCAGTGACTGATTTTTAACTCCTTCAGATTCTAACTAGAGTTACATTAATTATAGTGAACTCTTATGTTGGTAAGTCTGGCATTGTTAGAACATTGCCTACTGAAATCTCATTTTATGCCTTTTAATAAAACCTCATAGCATGAATTATGTAAGTACTTTCCTTTAGTGTGAAAATTTTATGCACTGTATAATTTTAAGAATATCATTTAGCAAGATATTTTCTATTTCAAATTTTAACATATAATTGCCACAGTATAAATCTATTTTTTGTATGATGTCTTTGTTTTATTTATAAATAAATTATTGTCTATTTTCTGATAAATTTAAATTCTTTTCTGATTGCATTAATTAAAAACCTCCAATATACTATTATACAATAATATATATGAGGATCAGTGTGATTTGGATCCAACTTGATAGCACCTAACAACAACAACAACGTTTATGGTAGGTATTTAGGTTTAACACATGTATGAGTGAACATGTATTGTTGTTGTTGTTGTTGTTAAGTGCTGTCGAGTTGTGTCTGACTCATAGTGACCCTCATAGGGTTTTCAATGGCAGATTGTTTTCGGGATTGCCTTGGGAGTGGGTTGCCACATCCTTGTCCCATGTTTGCAGGGCTGGGAATCAAACTCTGGACCTCAGAGACTGCAGAGTGGCACTCTACCAACTGAGCTAAATCCCAGCCCCCAAACATGTATTATAAAGTAGTAAAAGATAACATATTGAGTAGGAAGTTCTGATAATAGACATTAGCAGACATTACCTATTAGTTCTGTGACTGTGAAGTCTTCCTTAACCTTTCTAAATGTCAAAGTATTTATCTACTAAACAAAATAATAATCATGCTTATTTCCTCACTGACTTGAAATTTGAACAAAATATTACTCTTGACAATATTTACTGATTTATAAATGAGTAAAATGTAGGATAATTCATTTAAAAGGAAAATGTAAAGAATATCTAAAATTTTATTACTTTCCAAGTCAAGAATTGGAGGAATGCTATGAAAAACTTTTAACAGACCTAGAGTGTACATTGGGATGAGACCTGTTAATCACATCCCTCAGTGTCAGTGTTCCTTTTTCTGTTGCCCCAATTTGGGTACTAAATACTTTATTTTCTAGACTTTCTATTTCCCAGAATCCTGAATATGATTTAACTTTCTGTAATATCTTGCTTGAGAATGATATTTTTAATACAATTAAGTGGAAATGGTGGTATAGCAACCATATTGGTAGCATTGGAGAAGGAAGTGCATATTGTGTTTTAAAATTAGCTGGAATTTCCTTTATCAGAAGGTAGCTTTCTGATTATGGAAGAAAGGAACAGTGTCTCTTTGGTTACCTAATTTGGTGGTACAATCTAATTACATGACATAAATTTTGAGAGTATATTGTGGAGACTCAATGAAACATTTATTTCCTTTTTTGATTCACTGAAACTTTAAGCAATTTTAGACCCCGATAAAATTGTTTTGCTTACTTAAACCAGACCAGATTCTGTTCTTTCCAAGTGCACTCTATTAGCAATGTTATTGAAACTAAGAAGGTCTAGAATATGAGGATCAGTGATTATTGTGAATTGACTTGTGAAACTGTGAAGAAGATTGAAAATACAATGTAAGAAATGCAAGCACCTTCAACTCTTTTGTACTATATTTGTTACTTAAATTCATAAGACAAAAATTTTAAAGTCTTATACTTTTTATTTGTGGGAACAGAAGTGTTTTTAAAATTATTTTAATTATTTTCATTCACTTTTCTACATTCTAAAACATTCAAAGTGATTAGTAAAACTATGTACCACAGTATAAACATATATGAAAAAATATTTTCCTGTGAAATTATAAGTAAAAACTAATAGTCTATCAATCCACCTTGAGTTCACAATGAATTCATCAACTGTTCCAACAGGATTGTTATGTTTGCAAGTTCTTATGCTTTTCCAGTGCTATGGTTTTCATCAAGGTCTTGGATGAAAACATTCATAGAAAACCAACTTTGTTATAAAAGACAATGATTTTGAAAATATTTGTTTACTCCTTTCTATAACATACAATTGATTTTGAGAGTTTTCATTTTTTTTCTCTTTATTCGAAAAAAGCAGTCCATACAGAGCCTGTTTATAATGAAGCAGGTTTAGCCTACAGGGCACTAAGTAGACTAGTAGATATAGGCAGATATCTACATTTGTAATTAAATTTATTAAATTTTAGAAATAATCAGTCACATAGTGATGTTTCAAGTTTTCAATAGCCACATGTGAATAGTGCTTCCATCTTAGACATTCTCTGTCATTGAGGAAAATTCCTGTTGCTGGATTTGCTTCAGGTGTATATAGATGAATGAGTATATGGCACACTAGGACCTTGAGAATGAAATCGTCATGTGGCTAAAAGAACATAAAACTCTAATCCATTAATAGCAAGATTAGCATGAAAACTGAAAACAGGATAAGAGAGGTGACCGAATCTAAAAAAGAGCTAAAAAATCATAAAACTATTGAAAGCTATAAATGTTCTTTCACTTATATTAAGTATATATTTGTCTACCAAGAATAGACACAATATTTTTGTTTATGAAAAAATTCCATGTAACCTTATAAATAAGAAAATTTGATATGAGAGAATTTGAAGATTTTATGATAGTGGGTTATGTGGGGACCAGGAGATAACTAAGAATGTTATTTGTGACACTCAGAGTAAGGATTGTCAAGGTGTTGGCTTTGCCAAGAAAGCAGCCAGGTTTCCTGCCTGTCTCCTTGGAAGTAAAATCTCCAAATGCCCTGCCAAGTGTAATAAAGTGTCAGAACTTAATGAGGTACTTGCAACAGGATTTGGTTGACATGAAAGACCAAAATATGAGTACCTGGGAGTCTATGGTGAAGAGAAGGAGTTGGAGAGGAGGGAACTGTTGCTTTACATTGTATAAAGATAGCCATTGCAATATTGAATTATGAATCTTTGACTTGCCTCAAAATGAAAGTATTCTAAATTAGAAATAAAAATAACCTCTGATATTTTGACTTTACCTTGATATTGAGAGAATCTGCAGACTCCATATGGGGTGACTTAAGCAGTACTTTTAGGATTAGAATTTCTATTTATGGTTTGAAGCTCTGTAAGGGTGCAGTCATTGATTTAAAATTACTAACCAAGATTCAAGCTAAAACTAAAAGTATGGAATGCTCTTGACAAAATGGTGATAGTTAATTCTGTTTATTTCCTTAAAGAAGCCACAAAGTATGACATTGACAAATACAGCAAAATAAAAATTTAAGTTAGTATTTCCTTTAAATATTTTGATATAGATGTGATCATTAAAATAGGACAGTTTACTCTGCATTTACTTTTATTATAAAATTTTAAATTAAAGATTCTTTACAAATTCAAATGTTGATTAAAAACATTTGAAGAATGATTGGTGTAAAAAGATATAATTTTGAATTTTTCAAAGCAATTTATTTTTGCTAAGGATATTTGTAATTATTTATATATTGAATATTTTCTGTGCAAAGAAACAATTTAACATTTTAAATGCTTGACTTCTTTCTCTTACCAGATAAACAAATATATTCATAATGCTTAATGTCATTCAAATTATACTCTAAATGCAAATTCTTCAGGTGGAAACAGAAATCACCTTGCTTTTTTCTGCACAACACCTCTTCCCTACTCTGATCATAAAAGTTATAAATACATATGCAACAGCAGTTAAGGCTTGATAAAGAAAATTGTCACATTAAATTAAATAAGCCATTGAATAATTCCTTTTAATATTGGAATTTTTCTTAGAAGAATTATGCTGCAGTGATCACCCTATAAGTAATGGAAGAGTATATAAAGTATTACCAACTTAACCAAACATAATTCCAACCAATTTATCAATTTATTTTTCATAGCTGAATACAAAAGTAAGCTTCAAAAATTATCTTACCCTATTTAATATTGTCCTAATTTTCCTTTGAGTGTCACTAAATGCAGTCTACCTATATTCCCTGATGTAATTGTAGCGCCCCAGAAAAGAGAGAGAATCATTTCATACAGTGTTATCTTTACTAACATGCTGATATTTCCTCATTGAAATTAGGATATCGTAGGAAATATCATTCAGGAACCTTTGAAGTAGCTTCTTCAGTAAACAGACAAAAGTAGTAATGCATAAAGTTCTGTGATTTAAGCAATAAAAAGGGCCTTCAAAAGAATTGTTGTTGTTGTTAGGTGCCATTGAGTTGGTGTCCAATTCATAGCCACCCTGTGTACAACAGATGAAACACTATTGTCATGCTTCTCTGCTATTCATAGGGTTTTCATGGCTGATTGTTTGTTGGAAGTGGGTTGCCAGGTCCTTCTCCCAAGCCTACAGTGCCTGGTGTTCCCAGTCAGTCTCCCATCCAGGTACTAACCAGGTCCAACCCTGCTTAGCTTCCGAGATCTGATGAGATCAGATGCCACAGTGGTACAGCTACAGGCTGAAAAGAATACTGACTTTTAAATATCTGTTTATAGTACTTCTATGCTTTATTTATGTTCACTACTCATATTAGGAAATAAAATGAAAATTGTAATGGGTTATGTCTCAGAAATCCCTCATGCTTTTTTTCATCTTTTAGCATCACTTGTTTGATTGCTTCTTCTATGCCCTTCTGTAGAGATTGACTCCTGATGGTGCTCATATTATGTGACCACTAGAGTGACTGCTCTGGGGTTTAGTTCAGTCTGTTCTGCATTCTCTGAGGACATGGGTTCAATCCTCAGCACCACAAAAATGAGAAGGATATGGCAATCCACTTGCAAAACAGTCTTGGAAAAAGTCATCCACTGAAAACACTATGAGGGTCACTATGACTGGATGGAGCATAACAACAACAATACAGTGTCTAGCTCTTCCTCCCACTTTCAAAGTTGTATGATATAGGTCATGTTATCTGGCTTCCACAAGAGAGAGTTTAAGGAACAGATGATTTAACATGAAATTGAAGAGGAATGAATTTTAACCAGTGAAAGAAAGAAGATGGGAGGTAAATGCCCATTAATTGTCCCTCCATGCCTTTTTAGTGGCTTGATTTGGGGCACAAGGAGATTCTACATGGACACATGATGGTTATGTTCATGCTGAAGCAAGAACCAGTTTGGTCACGTTCCACTTTCTTTGTTTTTCACTCTCGCCACCTACTAATAAAAATTTAAAACTTAAACCTGGCTTTAGGGAAAAGGCACCAGTGGTGGAAGCTTATTTTCTTTTGCCAGGGCATTCAATCTACAAAATTGTCAGTTGCAGAGATTGTACCTTAAAAGGATTACTATTATTATGTGCCTCAAAAATAGAAAGGATGGCACAGCTTGCCTGACAGCATACAACAGAACCTGTTTGTTTGGACTCCACTTGAAGAATTCTAATTGGTAGGTTAACCAATATCAATGACCAAGTAGAATTATCAAATGAGTCACATATTTTCTCTAATACATAGAGCCCAATGGGATTCTAGGTCTCCTTTTTTTGTAGACACACTGCACTTTTGCTAACTTCTGAAGAGATTAAACATTGTGAATCTGCCCACATGTTACTAAGAAATTTCATGCGCTAGCAGCCCTCTGAATTTTGCTGAGGTTTATCAACCATCCCTCCTGGTATAGATATAATAATACTGTAGCCAGTTTCATTGAAACTGAGCTTTCTGATTTACCAACCAAGAATATACTATTTATATAGTGAATACTTCATGTGCCAGCCGGCAGCCATACCATCCTGTCATCCCATCATGTCAGAACTCAGAAGCTAAGCAGGGTATAGCCTGATTAGTACTTGGATGGGAGACTACCTGGGAATACCAGGTGCTAGGCTTGGGAGAAGGACCTAGCAGCCCACTTCTGAAATAATCAGCCACCAAAACTCCATGAATAGCATAGAAGCATTAACAATAGGGTCAGGCATAGCATGGTGTTAAGTAATGTTTCAGCTGTTGTACATAGGATCACTATATGTTATACATAGAGTCAGGCACAACTCAACACCTAACAAACACAACAACAACTTTCAGAGTGGTCTGACAACTGTTAGAAAGTAGAGGTAAATCATGATGTGCTCCCTGATAAATAGTAGGGATTTTAGTTATTCCTGTACCACTAACACTCCTCTCTCTCTACTCCTTCAAACTGGGCAAATCTTCTCTGCCATTTATAGGACAATGAAGTATAATGATAAGGTACACCAGTCTCTACTTCCTATTCAAAATGGGAAATGGCAATAATGCATTGACTTTGTTCAATTGCACCCCTCAAATCATTTTAGCATTTGTGCACATTGAAGAAACTCCACTAGCTCAATGTAGGTGTACTATCTCCCATGGAATTTGGTAAGATGGTGGCTTGGACAGTTATGTTGTGCATAGTTAAAGCCAACATAATATAAGGTTTGAGTCTCTCCTTTCTCTAAGATTCCTAGCCTATTTGAACAGTTGCACAATCCACCCAAAGATAAGAAAATTACAGCCTCAACTTTAGTCATCTTTTTCCTTAGAGCAATTGAAGTTAGGATGAGGAGGGAGTGAGAAATTAGGGTATACAAAGGAGAGGGCAGTTTATGCTATTCAGCAACTTTCATTTACTTTCCTTCCCAATCAGTTTAACAGGTACTTGAAGGTCAATGAGAAGACTTTCTAACATTTTCAGCCATCCTGTAGTAGAAAAATTATCCTCAGTTCTTGTTTCCTTGTTGAGAAGAATTTAACAAGGAGACATGGCAAAGTGAAAGTCAGGAGAGAGATTGTAAAGTAGAAAGAGGAGAGAATTTATTAAAAGAAACCAGAAAAGAGATGGTCACAGAACAGGCTGCTTGAGGATGGGAGGGAGAGAAGGAGAGAAAACAAGAGAGAGGAGAGAGAATGTGTGTGTGTGTGTGTGTGTGTGTGTGTGTGTGTGTGTGAGAGAGAGAGAGAGAGAGAGAGAGAGAGAGAGAGAGAGAGAGTGTGTGTGTGTGAGAGAGAGGGGGGAGAGAGAGAGAGAGAGAGAGAGAGAGGCTTTTTTTTTTTTAAAAAAAGAGAGAATTCCTTATTTGCCAGATAACATTAAGGTGAGGATAGTGTGGAACCAGTTTTCTTGGGCTTCCTAGTTAGATATCAGTAGGGCATGAGGTTCTCTAAGAATTCTTCTGTAAGAATTCCATGTGGCTAATGATAAGTTTATGGTATTTGACTCTGTTGCTTTTGTTTCCTAGGGAAGGAGGGAATATTTTCCCTGCTGTTCATTCCTGACTGCTCTCTAACATTCCCAGAGTGAGTGGCAAGATAATCAGTACTGACACCATCAGTTTTAGCTCTCGGTGCACCTTGCCTCTGTAGTCACAACCATATAGTTGTCTGCTTGATGCCAGGGAGTTTGTACATATTAGTTGATTAGGGTTGTCTTGTACCATAGTGACATTTCTTAAAGGTCCTACTTTAAATGGAAATGTGTTGTCTCATTATAATGCTAACATCTCTTAAGCTCTCAACCAATTTTAACCTAAGGGTTAAAGGAGTACTCAAGGAAATTAAAGATAATTGTAAATTTATCAAAATTTGTTTGATTCAGTTTGTCATTCTCTGATGGGTCACCCTCATCAGCATTTTAAAACCAACATGAATAGTAATCAATGGTTCCTGTATAGGTTTATAATGAGAGGTGCTTTTTTTTTTTTTTGGTTTTTGTTTTTGTTTTTGTTTTTTTTAGAAAAGTGTCCCTCAGAGAGACAAATCTCCTTTACAGAAGCCAAGATCTCTAAAACAAAACAAAATAAAACAATCAAAAATAAATAAAACCAAACAAAAGTAAGCCAAAGAAAATAAACAAACAAGAAACATCTGAAATTGGGCCCTTGAAGTCTTTTAAAATTTTGTCTGTGAATAGAATCTGAAGTTCACAGACCACAGAATGGGGCTTAGCTGTTAAATACCTCTGCACTAGGTATTTATTCCCTAACAAGCATTACACTTCCCATTTTTTAAGTTCCCTGTTTAACCAAAGTTCTAATTATCACCCTTATTTCTTTACATAGTGGTAATGTGTTTCCCTTAGTTCACATTCAATGCAGATATATCCACTTTATGAAAGAGATCTGAACCTCTGAGCACTCAAGGCCAATCTGACAATATCTACTACATTGGTGAGGAAAGGCTCTTTTCCCTGGCCGGTGAAAGTTAACAGAAAGAGGACATTATTTAGAAAATCTATTTTGTGGCATTTGGCTTATAGCCACCTTTTAGTTCATTAATAAAGTCAATAAAGTAAAAGGTTGTTTGCTACCCAGATGACCACACAATTTAGACAATGTGTTTTATGTGTCTATGCCCTTACCCAAATTCTATCAGTCCTTCCACATTCTTCTCCTCTCCTCATTTTTTCTCTTTCCACAAGACATTTTTCTGCGAATATTACATCCTTGTTGCCAAAACTGTGAAGAATTGTGAATATATTAGACCTTAATTTCATGTTAACAATTTAGTTTCATGCTTCTTGGAAGAAGGCATGCAACTTCTGGGTCAGAAATAATGGACTATTTGCTCATAGCACAACAAGAGGTGAGTACAACATCCCATTGTTAGGAAGATTAGCTTGAACTACAAAGCAAAGGGGAAAAAGAGAGGATTAAGAAAGACTCCTGCAATCTGCCACTGAAAACTCTATGAATAGCAGAGAAACACTGACAATAGTGTTTCCCCTATGGTACAGAGGGTCGCTATGAGTCGGATACTGACTTGACGGCACCTAACAACAACAACAACAATATATGAGCATAGCAAAGTTGAAGTATACAAGGTCAATATAAAAATCTGTATTGTATTTTTATGTAATATAAACGAACTGGTGGAAATTGAGAACAAATTCAGCACCATTTATAGAAACTCAAAATCGCAAAATATCTAGCCATGAATCTTTCTCTATATTGTATGCTGGATTGGTAAAGGAGATTTTCCTAACACAATTACATTGAGTCAGGAGAAGGACATGGCAATCCATTCCTGAAACAATCCCCAAACAGCCATTGAAAGCCATGAGTGGGTCACTATGTGTCTGACCCAGCTGGACAGCACCTAATTAACAACCACCACCACAACCACATTACCTTGAGCAAGATCTGAAGGAAATGGGGGGACAAGCCACAAATAAATAGTCAATGGCAGTATAAAAAGGATTATGCTGGAGCTCTCTCCAATGGTTTGTGGTGCAAGAGCAGGAAAATCCATTTAGCTTGGGTATTGAAACATATGCGCTATCTACTCTCCTTTGATGCTCCCAAACAATCAGATGTAAAAGGCTTTTCAAGTTAGGAATTCTTAACTAGAGTTAAGAATTTCAATAATCTTGTGGGGTCCAGTCAGACATTTCAACATTTATGAGGACACACTTACCGAATTCTTGGTGTATACATAGCATTGCATGCATTTCCACTTGTGGGAAGAGAATGAGGGCGTAACTTGCAACTGAAGGAATGAGGAGACTAAAGTAAGAAAGAAAATGTTCTAAAACTCAGAATTGTTCTGAAGAAAGAGAGTCACTTAAAGTTTACAAGATAAATCCCATAGTCAGATTCATAATAAATTTTACTGCACCTATTTTAACACCATCACCTGCAGTCCTCTGGCAGTGAAGACTTCTTAAAGAAGGAAGTCACAAAAATTGAATAAAGTCAGCAGACAGTAAACACCTAAGGTGCAGTGGAAGTGCTGACAAATCAGTGTCAACTGGCAGTGTTTATCCATGGTACGCTGTGAAATTTTGTTATCACCTATGTTCTCATCTTCAAGATTTTGGAAAAATGAGAATATATTTTCAATGTGCAATATAATGAAAGCTTTATCTCATGTTATTATAGCATTGTATACTCTGTTTCTCTGGTTTTCTCAAAATCATTACACTTAAACACTTGAGTATATAGTTTCTTCTGATTTCATTTAATACATATTGATTATAAAATATGAATGCCCAGGAAATAAAATTGAAAAATTAAACCATGATATCACCATTATTAGCACTTTGTTTTGCTTACTTTCAATGTAGTTTTCTTATTTATATGGCTTTTATTTAAATGGAAAGTAAGTCATCTTGGATGAGTAGTTTTATACTTGTTTTATTTTCATTGAAAATGTTTTTTAGGAGTATCTTGCTATGTTATTAAAATTGACTTAAGAATTCTATTTTCTGCTTCCACATATGAGGAACTTGGAAACAGTCACCCTTACCCTTCAAACAAAAGAAAAATCTTTTTAGAAAAGTGAAAAATTAGTACTTTCTTGGATTCATAAGATAACTGAATTCATAAGCCAAATGCCAAAATCTAAAGAGGCAGGCATATCCAGCCAGATACGGCAATAAAGACTTGCTCAAGTGGAGCAGAAAGTGCCAGAACTATAAATTGACAGGAACTCTTAGCCAGTAATTTTGATGAGTTATAGGTGACTAGTGAGCAAGTGGGAGGATATTTTTTTGCAGCCTTTTCTGCTAGGAATTTAACTAAGTTCTTTCAGTGCAGACTGAAGAAAGATAAACTCAGAGTTCTCACAGGAGGAGGGGAAAAAGAGGCTGAACTGTGTGCAGAGCTTTCTTTACAAAAGTGTGCTCTCTAGGGGAAAGGACTCTGCCTGGACACGATTCTCAAATCTTATTCTAGCTTGGGGAACAGAATTTCTTTCTTATGCTAGCTCATAAACTTCTTGTTTCATCTAAGAATTGACATAATTTAGTACAGGAAACCAAGACAATAGACCAGGACCACAGCATCCATGAAGGGAATAAGCATCAGTATAAAAATCTTATGACTTTAAGACTGACTCTTATTTGGAAAACGATACTACACCCCTCTCTACTCAATACCACCACCAGAAGAGGTGGTGGATTGCCTCTGAAGAAGCTGTAGGACACAGACTTTTTTTTTTTTTTTTGAGAAAGAGCACTTAGGGAAGTCCACCATCACGAGGAGACAAAAGCAAACACATTGGAGGTTTTTTTGTCTGCTTATTTGTTTGCATCTGTTTTTTTTTTTTAGACAGGGTCTGGCTATGTAGTGAAGACTGGTCTCAAACCTGTGATTCTCTTGCCACAGCCTCTCACGTGCTAAGATTATAGACATGCACCACCATGTTTAGCAACACTGGAGGTCTTTGAAGATTCTCCCAACAGTAGCCACAACAAATATGACACAGACAAACTTTTAGCCAGATTGTTATAAAGTCCCATATTTAAGGCCCATTTACCTATTAGTATGTACAAACTTCAACAAGAAATACAGTCATACTGGGTGATCAAGGTCATTATCAGTGATAAATCATGAACATAAAATGAAGCCTTGAGTGACATGATGAAAATGGACTTTTATTATTTTTCTAGTCTTACTCCCCAAACTCATAAACTCAACATAATTGTGAGAAAAATATTAGACCCTAATTGTAGGGTATTATACAAAATTTCTCAGCATTGTTTCTCAACAGTGTCAAAGTCATCAAAAACAAGAAAAGACTGAGAAACTCACTAGGCGTTAGGAAAAGCAGGGATGAAATGCAACATGGTATCCTGGATAGGATCCTAGAATACACAAAGATGCTTGGTGAAAACTAAGGAATCTGAGTAAGTTGTGAACAAGACGTAACAAATGAATTAGCATTGATGTACCTGTACAGGTTCATTAGTTATGACATTTATATCACATGATGTTAACAATAAGACAAACTCCTTATGGGACATTTGTGAACTCTGTGAACATCTTCAAAACTTTTCTGTAAATAAAAAAAAATTTCCAAATAAGAGTCTATTTTAAAAATACTAAAAGTCTTTACAAAGAACTTTTGTGGGAGTTTTAGTGGATGCCTAATAGAATAAGTATTTAAAATAGATTTTCCTACAATGAAGACTTTTAAAATATTTTGTTTAGTTATGTTTTATTTCTATGGTATATTTAAATTTGTTACAATATAATAATTATACTCCTCAAAAATTTGGAAATATTTGTTCTGGGGGAACAGCTATGTGATAGAGTGCATGTCTAAGATGCCTAAGACTATGGGTTTGACCCTCAGCATAAACACATAAAGAAGAAAATATTTTGTTAGATAATATTTTACCAAAAAAATATCAATTCTCTCTTACAGTTATTTTTTCCTTACTATTTCTCCATTTCTTTTTTTAAGCCAGAGGTTGAGTTTGAAAAGTATGACTCATTTTAAAACTCCATAACTAGATTATCTTATATTGTAATACTTTATTTCCAATTTTATTAATTTACATGAACGATAAAACCAGTTTAAACTTGCTCTCTTTCTGAGTTGTATATTGTATTCCACTGTATTCCTTGACTGTAAATCACCTGCCTTTGCTGTACTGTTTTCATTAGTTCCTTGAATGACAATTTCAAGTGGTTTTTAGGTGATGAAAATGTTAGCTATAATGAATATATTATAGTTCCTGTAAGAGTACTATTAATAATACAGCTAAAGGGCACCATTTAATATCGAATAGGTCTCATGTGATAACACTAATTGATAAATACCTATTTTGAAACACTATATAAAATATAATTCCATGTATTTATTACACTAGAACACTATCAACATAAACAATATCTATTTTCCTATATAGAACTAGAAGTTTTTCTATTTATTCATGACTTTGAGGTCAGAGGCAGCCTGTGCAACTTAGTAAGACCCTCTTCCGAAACAAAAATAAAAAGGTTATGGTTGCATTTCAGTGGTGTAGGGCCTCACAAGTGCAAGAATCGGGGGTTCAACCACCTAGTACTGCAAAGAAAAAAATTAGATTAAAAATATATATTTTTTAAATAAGTAGAATCACACTAGAGGTTCACAACCTCAAACCAGAAATTGTTCTTTTACTTTTGGTGATTATGTTTTTCAGAGTTCTTCCTACGTCTAAAAATACACATGATTTAAATTAATAAACAATACAAAACTCAGTGGGCTTTTTTTTTTTTTTTTTAATGCGGTACTGGAGGTTGAACCCAGGGCTTCATGCTTGCATGCTTTGCAAGTGCTGGACCACTGAGCTGCACCCCCCAGCCCACTTTTTGCTTACTTTTCTGAGACAGAGTCTCGATAAATTACTCAGACTGCCTCTGGTCTCGAACTTGCTATCCTCCTGCCTCCACTTCCCAAACTGCTGGGATTACAGGCGTATGACACTGCGCCCGGCAAAACTCAGTCTTCTTCTTTTTTTCTTTCTTTTTTTTTTTTCCCCCTTCTTTTCCGGTACTGGGAGTTGAACCTAGGGCCTCACGCCTGCATGTTTTGCAAGCACTGGACCACTGAGCTGCGCCCCCAGCCCACTTTTTTTTTACATTTTGAGACAGGGTCTCGCTAAATTAAGCAGACTGCCTCTGGTCTGGAATTTGCGATCCTCCTACCTCTGCCTTCCGAGCCAATAGAATTACAGGTGTGCGCCACTGGGATTACAGGCTTGAGCCACTGCTCTCGGCTAAAACTCAGTCTTCTTACCTCTGCATTTTCCATCCATTAATATTTCCTACCAATACAAACACATACATTTATGGTAACTGAGGATGGTTTTATAATATTCAATTATATGAGCAGAATGGGCTGGGATTTAGCTCAGTTGGTAGAGTGCTGTGCTGCAGTCTCTGAGGTCCTGAGTTCAATTCCCAGCACCGCAAAAATGGGAGAAGGGCCTGGCAATCCACTCCCAAGGCAATCCCGAAACAGTCAGCCATTGAAAACCCTATGAGGGTCGCTATGAGTCCGATATGGACTTGATGGCACCTAACAACAACAACAACAATATGAGCAGAATATAATGTGCGTATCCATTGTACAATTACTGGACATTTAACTTGCCTATAAATTCGACACTCCTATGAAAAGTAATATAATATACATCCAATCATATAAAACATTGGTCATTTGTCCATAGATATTCAGGATAAATTTCTCCTAATTAAATTTTATTGGCATTCTTAAATTACTACAACAATTTATATATCCATCTATATTATTTATATGAGGATAACTAATCTCACACTAGGGGCTGGGATTTAGCTCAGTGAGTAGAGCACTGCACTGCAGTCTCTAAGGTCCCGAGTTCAATTCCCAGCACCCCAAAAATGGGAGAAGGACCTGGCAATCCACTCCCAAGGCAATCCCGAAATAGTCAGCCATTGAAAACCCCATGAGGGTCGCTACAAGTCGGATATCGACTCGACAGCACCTAACAACAACAACAACAAGAAAGAAAAGGGGAAAGATGTCCAGATAAACTTGTTAAACTGCTACTATGGAGGAGGTAGAGTACAGAGGGAAGAAAACCTTGGAGGGGTTGCTCAGTAAATCACAAAAAAATAATTGGGAGGGAAGTTGGAAACAGTACTTAAGAGTCTCAGGTGTCCATATGCCAATGGGTTGTACCTGGGTAATAAACAATGTACACTTGAAATTATAACAGAGGACAATGGGTATAATCTTTTAAAGTTCACTGAATTTGGCAGTATGGGAATCAACCTGCTGCCAGTCTCTGTTGCATCAGAGAAGAGGGCATCTATGATACCAAAGCTGAATTACCTAGCATAGTACCCAGCACAGAGTAGCTATGATTTGAAACAGAAAAAAGAGATATAAAGTCCTCATAAATTCTTAGCATATGGACTATTATCTACTCAACTTTTCAAATCTGGTAACTTAGCACTCTCCTACCTTTTTGACACAAACATCAAATCTTGTTATTCCACCTAAGTTTTTCTATTTATTCATCAAATTTAAGTCACAAAATTTACTCTTTATTTCTGAGACCTGGAGTTCCATGTTCTTTTTGTTATATGTATTTTGCTTTCATACAGAAACTATGTATTCATTGTCTACTAAAGAGCAGATATTATTTTAGAAACATGATTATGCATTAGTGAAGCTTCCAATTTCAGTTTAGGTCCTGCCAAATATACCTGAATATAGATCAATAGAGAGATTAAACCACTTTCTATGAGATTCTTTCTTTCTTTTCTCTTTTTTCCATACTCATTTTTCTTCCTTTTTTTCTCGTTTTCTTTCTTGCTTTTTTTTTTTCTACTTTTTATTTTTTGGCAGTGGTGTGAGGTTGAACCAAGTGCCTTGTGTATGCCAGGCAAACACTCCATCACTGAGCTGCAAACTCAGCCCCTTTTTTACTTCTTTTATCTTGAGACAGGGTCTCTGTAACTTGCCTAGGCTGCCTCTGGCTTCAACTCACAGTCTTCCTGCCTCATCCTCCCAAGTCACTGGGATTACAGGTGTATGGCATGGTTCCTGATTTGGGGTTATGTCAGTAGGGGCTGACTATATCATCCTTAGAACCGAAAAACACACTTGACACAGATAAGCATAAATCAATAGCAGAGCTTTAGTCTTCTCTAGAGAGAAGTTATTCTGACAAAGTTCTATGTGCCAGTAAGATTTGACCCCCAAGGAACTAATAATATTCCCTGTGGAGAATAAAAGGAATGTACAAGCAGACAATGAAGAGTTTTTAAAATATTTATTTATTTTTATAGGAAAGCTCTGAGAGTTATTGTCCAACAAAAGATTCTATACCTGTGCTTATGTGTATGTGTGGCATTGAGTACTAGAGGCAACAGTCATCAGGGCAGGACAGTTCATGGACCACAGTGAAGACTGCAGTAAAGTCAGATGTCAGATTGAGGAAAACAATGCACTCTTCACGGGTAGTGATATTTAGAATCATCTGCTATGTATTCAGTGGTATCTGCATAGGCAACCACCAGAGAGAATGACAAAGATCACCTGATGTCACCATGGGAATATTAAGAACATAATACAGAAGGAAGGAAAAGCAGAAAGGAAATAGTTATAGTGAACTCACCTGAAATAGCTGCTGGGAACTCCAAAGAACAATCACATCATTAATTCCAATGCACTTGGTGATATTTTTCTAAATGCTATAGGCATGGTTAGTAAGATTAACCAATTTTGTAATTAGTGATTTAAATGCAAGCAGTGAATTCTGGAAAATTTTTGAAAGACAATCTGTCTCTGGCAGTAACAATCAAATTCCAATTGTTAATGTGTAGATAAGCTGAGGACAAAGTATTGTCCTTACCACCTAGAATAAGGCAGGACACCAATAATCAGATTCAAGAATCAGTCAGCAACAGAAATGGAGTCACAGGATAATGTGTCAGAAGCAAGAATACAGGACAGATGCAGGACATTACTCATCATTTGACAATCAGTGAAGAATAAGTTGTGATTTGTGTCAAAAGAGTGGTTTTATTGATCAACACAGCCTTGTCAGGAGGTTGAATTATAAATAACATCAGTTACTGCCATTCTGTTGCCAGACTGTCTGACCACCTTATGCCAGGGGATGTCAAAGAATGTAACTCATTCCCCTTTTTACAAATGATAGACAGGATATAGAAACCTCAAAGCCTAACAGGATCGGTGACACCACCTAGATTGGGAGCAGATCCATGTGAAATCCTGTCAAGTAACATGTAGGTGAAATGAAAATTCCTGATGCCTAATGCTCACTTAAAAGAAAAAGAACGTCCAGTAATGGGCTGATACATGTCTTCTGACTCTAAGGAAGAAAATCTAAACAAAAATTCTTTTTTCCTTAATGAATCTAATCTCACTTTCTTATTTTTCCATCATTTAAAACCAAAGCTATTCCTTATATTCTAAACACCATATTATTATATTCTCATTCTAACTTTATGTGGTTAGACCTGCTCATCATTTTCCAGTTAATAAATTATCCAAATATAACTAATTAAAAGTATTTTCCTTTATTTTTCATAATTGTATATTTAGTATGTTGTTGTTGTTGTTAGGTGCTATCCAGTTGTTGCCCAACTCATAGTGACCCTCATAGGGTTTTCAGTGGCTGACTGTTTCCGGGATTGCCTTGGGAGTGGATTGCCAGGCCCTTCTCCCATTTTTGGGGTGCTGGGAATTGAACTCGGGACCTCAGAGACTGCAGCGCAGCACTCTACCAACTGAGCTAAATCCCAGCCCCATATTTAGTATACAATATAATATTCTAGAAGATTCATATATGTATCTAACAGGTAAGGAAACTCGCACTCTCACACACACACACACACACACACACACACACACTTAGTTTTAAATTTCATTTGGTTTCATTGATCAGTCTCACCATTGTAGTCCAAGGTTTACTTTTTAGGTTTTATTTAATCATTTAGCAATGAAAAACTTATTCATGTCTTATTAAAATACTTTGCTTTTTACATTTTTCTGTTATCACGCAGGTCCAAACTTATTTTTTAAATTTATTGGGATTATATTTCTTATATTTGTATATAAGTATATAGACTGTATAAACTGATATTTTTATAGCTTTTATTCTTACATAAGAACATGATGGGCTTTTCTAATAATTTTTTTGTTCTCATCATTATAGTTATTAATGTGTTAACATCTGTGCTAAACATACATGTTGTTGTTAGGTGCCATCGAGTCGTGTCCGACTCATAGCAACCCTCATAGGGTTTTTAATGGCAGATTGTTTCGAGATTGCCTTGGGAGTGGGTTGCCACGTCCTTCTCCCATTTTTGCGGTGCTGGGAATCGAACTCGGGACCTCAGAGACTGCAGCACAGCGCTCTACCAACTGAGCTAAATCCCAGCCCAAACATACATAATCATTTTATATTTTCATTGTTTCTACGAATAAATTTTAACTTTCTATGTCACTTTTTTATTGGGCATTGAAAATACATAAGCATGTCCTTCTATATTTATTTATTATTTCTAATTTTTACTGAAATATCTTCATTTAAATTTCCTAGGTAATTATGGTGGCTGATATTTAGCTCAGTTGGTAGAGCGCCGCTGTGCAGTCTCTGAGGTCCTGAATTCAATTTCCAGCACCTCAAAAATTGGAGAAGGATGTGGCAATCCATTCCAGAGGTAATCCTGAAATAATTAGCTATTGAAACCCTAGAAGGATCACTATGTGTCGGATATGACTTACCAGCAACAGCAAGTAATTATGTTTCATGGAAAACTTGTAATTTTGTCATCTTTACTCATATATTTATTTAATTTAAGGAGCATATTGGCTAGAACTACCAGTGACATATAGTAATTTAGAAATTATTCATTGAAGAAATGATCAATGCTTATAGTGATAACATTTTTCCTAAATTTAATGTCAATTTCTAACATATCTTTAACATGTGAAAGATTTTTTATTCCTGTTTTTAGGAGTACACACATAAAACAGTAATATATGTAAAAAGTATTCATTGCTGTATGTATTTCATGTAATAAAGTATGAGTTCCATTAACATATGTTCTAAATGGAAATCCCTTTCTAAAAATTTCTTTTTGTTTTAATGAATGATCAGGAATTCTACTTCAGTATCATTTTTCCTTATTATAAAATTCTCATGTTTCATCCCACTTTTCTTGAAACTCAAAAAAAAAAAAAAAGCGGTTACAGGATTAGTAACGTGAAGTCTCAGAAGAATGAGAAGAAGGTAGGGAAAAGAAGTACACTACTTATCATAGTCCCTGTGAAGAATCCGAGCTCTGCTCTCCTATGTGTTGTTGTTGTTTTTGTGTTGTGT
>VMDO01019144.1:0-40379 GCA_007922755.1 Pedetes capensis | reverse complement strand
AAAAAATAGTTGTTCTGGCGACTTTTTCCCTTCTTCCCTATGTTTTTTACACTTTATATTAATGAGTATTTCCTACTTTCATGTTAAAAATACCATTATTTTAAATTTATGGTAAAATTTATCTTAAAAGTTCTATACTCTTGTGATTTTTTTACACAAAGATGGTGGCTTCAAACAGAAAAACCAAGCAGATTATCAGAAAATATGACAATATTATATTTGAATTATGTTGGTATTTACATTAAAGTTCAAGTTGGAACCTATCATAAAAACAACTACAAAAACAACTTCATGATAGTCTCTTTCTGTAATCTTAAATTAAAACAATATCATAAAACTAGTTTACTGTTACATGAAAACAATTTCCTGACTTTAAAAGACATAGACATATCATTATGAACATGTAGACATTTATTTCACATTTATATGTGGAAAATTAACAAGATTTTTCAGGTTTTCATAGTTACTTTCTCAAAGTATTCTCTCAGATAGTTTTTTCTTTCTGCTTTGTTTTAGAAGATGCATATTGCAAGATATGTTAAATAGCTCAACAGTATATACATATTCCTAAACTTTACATTGTATATGATAAATATATACTCTTTTTATTTGTCAATCAAATAAGAAAATAAAAAGATGCATTCTGATTAACGTTTTTTAAATAATGAGCTTTATCTCCCAGTCACAACTAGGCAGAGAAGCACATTCTTTGATGCACTAGGAAAGCATCCACCAGTCCATTCAATCCCTGCATGAATAATGTATCTGCCCAAAAAAACAGAGCTTTGGAAACACATTAAAACATTCCAAAAGTGGAACAGAGTATATTTGGGAGTGTCTATACTTAGTGAGCAATGCAAACTTATTGTCCAACCATTCCTTCTATGAGTGCCTTCTGCTCTGACGTTGCATACATAAGCAAAATTTATCATAATCAGAAAACATTCACTAACACACTGACACCATTCCCCAGATAACTAGTGTCTAGTGATATCTTTGAGCATCGTTCTCTCATTGATTTGGGACATCTGGTAATACCATGCAAATCACTTGGAAAAGGAAATTAAATTTGGAAGACTGCTTGAAACATACACAATGATTTGGGGAAATTGATGCTTGGAGAAGTTAGACTGGTCAACAGTTTACAGAAGATGGAAAGAATGATAAGAAATAGGAAAGAATAATAACTAGCAAAGGGTTTAAATAGCCATTTATAACAATAGATCCTCAAGACAAATGACTTTATAATTACACTACACTGCATGAAATGAAGATAATGTCTAGGGCTGGGGGTGCAGCTTAGTAGTAGAGCACTTGCCTAGCATGCACAAGGCCCTGAGTTTAAGCCATAACGCAAGAAGAAGAAGTCGTCTTTCCATATTAATTTTTCTGAACAATATTACCATTCAGAATTAAGCCTTGACATTCTTAGTCATATAAAATTTTAACATACAGATAAAATTACACTGGATAGTATAAAAATCTCATTTTATAAAGTTAATATCACAAGCAAGTCTTTTTTTCCCCCCTTAACTATTTACCTTAATATTTTGGTTGATTTTAAGTGGTCTATTTTTTAAAAGGGGCTGGGATTTAGCTCAGTTGGTAGAGCGCTGCGCTGCAGTCTCTGAGGTCCCGAGTTCAATTCCTGGCACCGCAAAAATGGGAGAAGGGTCTGGCAATCCACTCCCAAGGCAATCCTGAAACAGCCATTGAAAACCCTATGAGGGTCACTATGAGTCGGATACCTACTCGATGGCACCTAACAATAACAACAACAATTTTTAAAAGAGGCATCTTTTTATTTTTTCATATACCACAAAGACCTGGAACATGTTATTCAAAATATAAAATTTCACAATAAATACCTATTTTGAGAAAGACATCATGGGCTGTCATGGAAGAAACTTTATAATCACAATCACTTACCAGCACCTACTCCCAAATTCTCATCTGTTCCCCTACAGATTTAATGAACTCAAGAGCTTCTATAAAATCAAATCCATTAATACACCTGAACAATGTCTATTGGAGCTAAAAGGTGGGAAAGAAAGTAAGAATGGAAGTGAGATTCAAAATGAAGGGGAATGCCAGGAAGAAGTAAATGTGTAGGAGTGGGAGGTTGCATAGAACATGAATGACATAGAGAGCCAGTGAAATTATCTCAGCAGAACCAAGATTGGTGTCTTTGAATTAGAAGTCAGTGGAAGAAGCCCAATGTCGTGGCTCACACCCATAATCCCAGTGACTTGGAGTGACAGTGGGGGTGCTAAAGCAGGATTATCACAGTTTCCGGGCCAGAAGCAGCCTGCATAATTTAGTGAGACCTTGTCTCAAAATAAAAAAATTCTTTTTGAAAAGGCTGGGAGTGCAGCTTAGTGGTAGAGCATTGCCTAGCATGCAAGAGACCCTGGGTTCAACCCTCCAGTTCTGCTGGGGGTGGGAGAGAGAAGCCAGTGAAAGAGAAAATATTGTACATCACATTCCCTTGGAGAACCATCTTCCTGTCACATCACATATTTTTCTTTCAAGTCTTTACTCACTCTAATCTTTCTGCTAGAAAAACCTCTGCCCACCCACCTCCACTTATACAAAACCAACCTTTCCTGCAAAATCCAAATTAAGCCTCACCTCTGCCGTGACTTCCACCATCAGCTGGTTTACAGTGGTCTACAACACTTAGTTCTTTAGCTATAAACCCAAATGGTCTTTTACTGCTGGTAATGTATTATGTTTGTATGATTGTAATTCATTTGTAAGCTCCTTACAGTCAGAGACTGGTTCTCTTTCATCATAACCACCTTGCCTTGCATATTGCCTAAATGGTGCTAATGAAATGTTTTCTTTATTGAATGGACAGGATATACACAATTCTGGAGCTAGAACACTGCAGTGCACTGTTAGATTGAAGGAATACATAAAGCAATTGATACAACCTGAGGCATATTGTTCTTAGTTATAAGCCAGTTGAATGTGAGCTTAGGAAAGGTCTTTCTAACGTCCTTATAGATAAATATTCACTATAATTCTGTCTTGACTTTTCTTCTTTTTTTTTCTCCTTTATCAATCACCAGGAAAATAAAAGAAAAATCCCAACAATTGAATTTCTTCTCCCCAGTCCTACAGGAGAAAAGACCTGCGGCTGCTCTCACCTCCAGGTAAATAGCATGAGGGTGCAGTAACCAGCCAAGGCATTAATAACATCTAATGGCAAAGTGTGGTAAAGTATGACAGACAAAAGCCTGAAGGAGGTGCAGACACCATAGAGGACTGTGCCCACCTGGGCATCCTTTGCCACAGGTATCAGAGGGCTCAGGATTATATACTCATAGCCGGGAGTAGACAAGGAAACAAGAACCACTACAGACTTCTCGTCAGAACAGGTATAAGCAGAAGACAGACAGATCAATATAGAGTAGTGGAAAAAAATAACCAGCAAGCTAGACTTCTATATCAAAACATGAAGGCAAAACTGGGCACTGTGGCACATTCCTGTAAAGCCAACAACTTGGAAGGCTGAGGCAGGAAGATTGCAAGTTTGAGGCCAAAGACAACCTGGACTACTTAGCAAAACCCTATCCCAAAATAAAAAATAAAGGGTTTGGGCATGCAGCTCAGTGGAAGAGCACTTGGCTGGCATGCATGACCATGGCGTCAACACCAAGGACAAAGAAAGAAAGCAAGAAAGAAAGAAAGAGAGAGAAAGGAGAGAGAGAGAGGAGGAGGAGGGAGGGAGGGAGAGAGAGAGAAAGGCAGGCAGGCAGGCAGACAGGGAGGGAAGGGGGGAGGGAGGGGGGAGGAAAGAAGGAAGGAAGGAAGGAAGGCAGGCAGGCAGGCAGGCAGGCAGGCACGCAAATACTTTATTAGAAAAAAAAATGGAAGCTGAGAAAACCTGTTGCAGGCAGAATTAGGCTAAGCCAGCATATTCTTGCTTAGAAAAGTGTTAAATGAACTTCTTCAACCTGAAAGAAAATGATACCAGGTAGAAAAATTTGGATCCATAGACAGTAGAGTGAGTAAATGTGAAGGGCTGTTTTACATTTATTAACATCCTTAAAAGAAAAATAAGAAGTGAACAGAAAGTTTACTAAAAAAATTGAAAATGACATGAAAATATGAAAATATGAAAAATATTCAATCTCACTAAATTAGAGAAATTGAAATTAAACCAGCACTAAGATACCATTTCTTGCCTATCAGACTAGCAGAAGTTAACAGGCAAGACAACATAGTCTGTCATTGAGGCTGTGGAGAAACTAGTGTTCTTATACACTTAATATGAGAGTAAAAATTTGTATGGGTTTTTTTGAGAAAAAAGGCCATATTTAACAAAACTAGATATGTACTGACCTTTTGACTCAGCAATCCCACTTCTACAAATATAACCAGAAGATATTTTTGCAATAATATGAAAATACATACAGTTATCACAGCATTATTTTTATTTGTGAAATAGTAGAAATAAACCAAATATCCATATGTAGTTCACTGGTTAAATAAATTATGATACATTTATAGAATGGAATATTATGTAGCTATAAAAAGAATAGGGCTGGAGTTTAGCTCAGTTGGTAGAGTGCTGCCTTGTACTCTCTGAGCACCCGAGTTCACTCCCCAGCACTGCAAACATGAGAGAAAGATGTTGCAATCCACTCCTGATGCAATTCTGAAACAATCAGCCAATCAAAACCCTATGAGGGTTGCTATGAGTTGGACCTAACAATAATAACATAAAAATAATAAGGGAGATACTTTAAAGATGATTTGGAGCTATTTCTAGGATATATTATTAAGTATAAAGAAGCAAAATATAAAATAATATTTATATAATTCTGTACTTTATATAAAAAGAATATTTTAATGGCTATAGTGGCAAAGGCCAATAATAACCAGTTGGTGAGAATGTAGAGAAATTGGTATTATTATACACTCTAAGAAAGAATGTAAAATGGTGTAGCTGCTTTCAAAAAAAAGTCTGTTAGCCCTTTGAAAGGTTAAATATGGAGCTATCAAATGACATAGCAATTGTACTCTTAGTCATGTATCCAAGAGAAACTTATATTCACACAAAATTGTACACAAATGTTCAGAGCAGCACTATTTATAGTAGCCCCAAGGTATAAATAACCAAAATACCCATTAACTGACGAATGGATAAATAAAATGTTATATATATCATACAGTATATATGAGTCTCCATATATATATATATATATATATATATATATATATATACATACAGTTACTGAGCCATAAAAAGGAATAAAGTATTGATCCATGTTACAACACGGATGAACCTTGAACATTTATGCTAAATACAAGAAGTTAGTCACCAAAGAAGATATGATTTAATGGTTATCTAGGGCTTAAGAGATGGGAGATAAGGAATGACTGATAATAGGTATAGGGTTTTCTTCAGGGTGAGGAATATATTCTCAAATTGATGGTAGGGATGATTGAGCAATTCTGTGAATATACTAAAAAGGTACATAGTTTAAATGGGTGAATATTATTGCATTTGAATTATATCTCAAGTGAGCTTAAGAGGGAAAGAAAAGGATATAAAAATATATACATATATATCATTTATGTGAAATAAATATTGAGGGATAAATCAGAAATTAAGTAGATTCATTTCTGAGAGAGGGTAGTTTGGAAATAGCAGAAAGAAGAGGAAGATGGATAGAAAGTGGTGCTTAACAAATTTTTAATATATATTTATCTATATTAAATGCAAACATGAGGTTTCCAGATCAAGCTAGATTATTATTACTTACAGTAGTAATTACATCAGTTCCTATCACCCTGAAATTCCCATGGACAGTGTGTAAAAGCCAGATGTCACCTTCCTATATGGTAAATGTACTGAAAAAGAAAATCCCCCAAATTATGACTCTTAACTGTCTGGGTAAAAGAGGAATAGCTGGGCTCTTTCTCTTTCTGGCAGAGGGAGAGCATCATTGGCTCCCCAGTTGTTTATAAAACTGTGCAATGCAAATGACTGTTTCAGGGTCTAGGTCTCATCCTATTTGAAATATAAACAAATTCACTCAGGAGGTAAAGGGAAAGTTCCTACCCTGGAATGCAAATGTTTGGCTCCAGGAGGAGAGCTCTGTGCTCCTTGAGGCCCTGGATTCCATCCCCAGTACCACAGAAATGGGAGATCCACTCCTGAAGCAATCTCAAAAGAATGAGCCATAGAAAACCCTATGGATAACAAAGAAGCACTGTTGTAGTGCCAGGATGGCACAATGTTGGGGAATGTTTTGTTCTGTTGTGCATAGGGTTGCTATGAGCTGGACCCAACTTGATGGCACCTAACACAACAACAAGCTTGAGTGAATTGGATTACAATTAAATAACTCATAGCACCCAAGACAGAACTGATTTTGAAGGGAAAAATAATTAAGACATTGGTATCACTACACTAGTTGTTAATCAGGCTGGTGTCATTTGGCAAGATACAACTTACCATGAGATAAACGCCTGAGCTTGCTCTCTCTAGGCCCAGCCCACAAAGGTGATCCATCAAAAATGTTTAAGCAAATTGTACATATACGCATAGTTCTGCATAAGATAGAAAGTTTTCCTTAATTTTCCCACAACTGCTTTTCATCTTCCCTTATATTTCAAACCTTTTTGTTTTGCGTATTATAATGCAATATTATCTTTCACAAAGGCTCATGACTGTTAAAGTTACAAAAAGGATTAGCCGGGTGCGTGGCGCATGCCTGTAATCCCAGCAGTTTGGAAGGTGGAAGTGGGAGGATCGCAAGTTCGAGACCAGAGGCAGTCTACATATTTTAGGGAGACCCTTTCTCAAAAAGTCAAAAAAACAAATGGGCTGGGCACACAGCTTAGTGGTCCAGCACTTGCAAAGCATGCAGACTGGGTTCAACCCCCAGTACCGGAAAAAAAAAAAGGATTGGTTTACTTAATAATATAAATTAGTGGCCTGTGTCTTAATGTTTGTTGCCTAAAAGATTGTATACTTGGCTTTTCTATCTGCGTTTGTGTAAAAAAGACTTGCTTAAACTTTTGTAATAAACTTTTCTGTATTATTTGGTTTTAGCTATGTCTCTTGTAAAAGAATATACAGTCCATCTTAAATCTTTTTGGGAGTCTCTGCCTTTTAACTTTTTCCAAAATATTTTTATATTTAATTTCCTTTTAATTATCATAGCCACTAATAAATGAATCTTTTAAATTTTCCCATATGTAAGAAAAAAATACATCTAAGTTTGACTCTGTATAACCCAGGTTTAATTTCTCTGTTGAGCCACCACAGTGCCTTTTATACCAGTACTTACTGAAAATTGATACACTGATATGCACTGGCAAGCAAATTTGTAGGAGTACAGGAAAAAATTCTGATTTGACAAAAAAGGATCATATTTGGAAGAAGTGAAAACTTACTGCTTAAAAGCTATTTAAACCTTTTTGTGAACGCCACCATTTTCCAGAAATTTCTCAAAATGACAAAATGGAAAGAGGAGAGGTTCCTGCTATATGCTTTCCAAGCCTTTCAGAAAACATGAAGTTGTTCTTTTGACTACCTGTGTGCAAATCCATAAGAAAGCTAACGTGGTAGATGTCAAGGGAGCGGAGCTATGAAAGAGTGAAAGAGAGAAAGTGAAAAAGTGAAAGAATGAAAGATAGAATGTGAAAGAGTGAAAGAGAAAGAAAGGAAAGAAAAAAGAAAGAGAAATAAAAGAAACAAAGAAAGTAATAGAAAAGAAAGTAAAGGAAAAGGAAAGAAAAAGGAAAGGAAAAAAAGAAAAAAGAAAAGAAAAGAAAAGAAAAGAAAAGAAAAGAGGGCTAGGGCTGCCTCACAAATGTTACCATGGCAAAACTGGAAGGGTCTATAATGTTGTTGTCCTTGCCATAAATAAATAATATAAGGGCAAGATTCTTGTGTACATGTTGAGCTTATTAAATACTCTAAGAGCCAAGATAGATGCCTGAAACTGGTGAAGGAAAATTATCAGAAAAGAAGAAAGCCAATGAGAAAAGTCCCTGGGTTCAATAGAAACCCAGCTTGCTCACAAAAGCATTCTTTGTGAAAACCAATGGAAAAGAGCCTGTCTGCAGGAATTAATTCCCTGTGACTTTATGGTGTAACGGGTGTAAAAAATTTAAAGACTTCTGGACTGCAAAAAAATAAAAACAATTCTGTCTAAGCAATACTCAGTATTGGTTTTTGTTTGTTTGGGTTTGGTTTGGTACCCTTTAGTTTAATTTAAAGAGTTGTTTCTATAGAGAGCACATTATTTTTGTTCCAAGTTAAATTGAGGACGCCAATACTGTGACTGCAGCTCAATATTCAAATAGTTGGCTTTTATTTAAAAAAAAAAAAGGCTCAAGTTGACTTAACAAATTCCAGTTATTGAAGGTGCATTCTAAGCTTCATTTTCAGCTCAGACTCCAGAAACTGACTTAGTTAATTGGGACAATTAAGAATCACCAAGGGGATAATTGCCCCTCTCATTTTGCTCTGGGAAAGAAAGAAAGTGATTTATCTCAGAAAACAAGAGCCTAGGGGCCTGTGAAGGCAAGAGAATGAAAAAATTTTGGTTAAACGGGAACACCAGAAAACTTATCATCAACTCCATTCAGTGGATGATAAAAAGCCTTTAGTGTCTATCCAGGACAACAAAAATTATAACATGTCTAGAATCCGTTGTTTAACAAATGCTACAACCTATGGTCTACTTTGGCAAATCAAAAGAGGCTGTCAGCCATCTATGTTCAGCTGCTACCCAGGATCAGTGCCTAACGCGCGTGCACGTGCACGCGCGCGCGCGCGCGCGCGCGCGCGCACACACACACACACACACACACACACACACACACACACACTTGCATGCACATGCAAGCACCCCTCAGAATGAATTGGAAAAGCTCAGGTTAATTTTGGTGGGATGACATGTTATCATTCAAATCGATAACACTAAAATAAACCCCTCTAGATTCTGGACAACCTGGGGAATCTGGAGGAATTTTTAAGACACTCTTACAGTTAGTTAACTAAGCATATATCAATTATAAAGATCATATCAATATAACTGCAGAGATCTAATTCTGTAAATATGAAGGGGGATTCTTGAAAAACAGAATTTATAAAATTATGTATTTATTTATAAAAAGTACATATAAATGTTCAAACTTCAGTCACCTTCAAAATACTCTCCATTTGACACAATATACCTATAGAGATGTTTTTTTTTTCCCCACTGCTCAAAAGTAGGTTTTGAACTCCTCGGTTTTGATGCCTTTTAATGCTTCTGCTGTTTTTTGTTTCACTTCTTTCAAGTCCGTAAAACATTTTCCTTTGAGGACTTTTTAATCTAGGGAAAGAAACAAACCAAAAAAACATTGTAGAGGACAAGAACAGGCGAATAGGGAGGGCGGAACACAGGTTCATGCTGGTTTAGGTCACAAACTGCTGAATACTCAGCGCTGTGTGGGGAGCTGCATTGTCATGGCGAAGAACCAGTCATCTGTTTGCTACAGCTCTGGACGTTTCTTTTGCAAATAATGATACAACCTTCTCAAAACTTTCTGAGTAAAATCTTCAGTTGACCATTTGACCTGGATCAACAAATTCTGAGTATACAATCTCTCTCACCAAAGAAACAGATGATCATCATTTTTAGGTTCACTCCCTGTTTTTTTGGGGGGTCCCCCCTTGTATCACATTTGAATACTGTTGAGGCTTCAGTAATTGTGAATCTGCTAAATCTCTAAAGGCTCAAACCCATGGCTGTATTCAAAACACAAAATTCAAATCTCTTATAATCCTACTATTTGAGCATATCATATTTTATTTTTTTAAAGTTATAGTCTCTTCAATTTTCAGAGGAGAATTAATCATAGGAGTTTGGAAAATATGAAGAATCCATTGTATTTGCTGAGGCTAATATCAAAGTATAAGTTTAGTCAGTGGTTCTACATCTGGTTACATCTCCACAAGGCCAACCATCTGGCTATGAAATATCACATTATGATTCCCATAAGGAATATTTTGCTTGATAAGAATAAAAGATTTTTTTATCTTTTGTTTTCTAAACATTGGACTACCTTCTAATATTTCCTTCTGGGGTCAATTTTGATTTTATTTTAGAAAACTTTGAAGCATAGAAGAGTGGAGATAACATTTGACTCTTAGTCTACATTAAAATAATTTGAATAAGAAACAAATAGTATTACCTATGACCTCTGTAAGTGTTCTATGCAAACTATAACTTCACAAAATGGGCATAAGCATTTAGCTAAAGCTTATTCTGCCTTGATCTGCCTAGCCCTGATCTTGATCAGGACAGAAATATGGGAGATGCCCTGTGCCAAGGTATGAAAAATGACGTGAGAATGGAGGGAAAATTAGATCTGTATTAGCTATGAAGAGTGAAGAAAGGAAAGTGTGAAATTGGAAAAGGCAACATTTCTGCAGCCCATTTCTCCTGCCAAGTCATCTGTCCCGATGAAAGGAGACCTTCAAGTGAACTCTTTGAAGGGCCACAAATATTTCAGTCTATCATAAAAACTGCTCATCTCCAGAGAAAGTCGCATTTAAATTCCTAGATCTTTATTCAGTAAATGTTTGATGCAGAAAATGAAAGTCTGCTATTAAATCTCGGTCAGTCTATCATAACTGTCCTATAATTTAAACTTCACTTTGAATTTAACAAGCACTAAAAATGTGATGGATATCCCTATAGACACCACACCACAATTTCTTTTACAGATATTCCTTCCAATATTATTAATATAGACCCACTAGACTAATCAAGTTGGTTCAATATTTTCTCTTGCCACAAAGGAACAACACAAGGTTTTTGATACACCCTCTGCTGTGTAAAGCATACAATGACCAAGAAGGATAAGTTGAGTTCTTTAAAATCACAGTTCCTATGCAAACCCAAAATACTAGCCATTTATGCTTTAAAAAACAAGCTGACAGTGTATTTGCCTTAAAGTCCTAGAAAATAATACATATATCATCAAAAATCAGAACCAACTGTCCAGCTCCCACTCTTAACACTTCAGCCTAGATTATTTATCAAGTATATAGTTTATAACTCAAACCCTGAATAAAGGAGAGACAATAAACATGGAGGGTAACTAGTGTGTGTGGTGGCAACACAGGGCACATGTGCAGTGGTAGAGTGGGTGGATGAATATGGAGAAGATAGATATCTTTAAAGTTTTGCCTATTTTCACTTAGGTCCAATAGATCCTTTTCTTCCCTAAGATCATTAAGAAATCAAAGGTGATTTGGAATGAAATTATTCCTTTAACATTCTCTTAAGCCCTTGAAATAGAGACATTAGAATTTGGTACTACTTATAAGTTTAAGAGTGGACTTTTCAATTCCTTTAAAGGTAAGATTTACTAATGGCTATGTTTTGAAGCACTGACAATAGTGTTTCACCTGTTGTTCATAGGGTTGTGAGTCAGACACCAACTCGATGGCACCTAACAATGTCTTTGAAAATTATTCAGACACAATTATTCAGACACATACTAAGCTCATCTTTTTCAAAGTTTTAGAAAATCAACATGGTCTTAATCCCCGAGGAAAAAAGAATTTAAATCCTGTGACAGCCTGCTCTGATTTTAGTTGTTGTTGTTATTAGGTGCCGTTGAGTTGAGTCCAAGTGGCTTGCCATGTCCTTCTCCTGTTTTTGAGAGGCTGGGGATCGAAACTGGGTCCTCAGGTAGTGCAAAGCAGCACTGCCAACTGAGCTAAACCCCAGCCTGCTGAAGAATACACTGTTGTTATTAGATGCCATGGAGTCGGGTCTGACTCAGCAACTCTATGTACAACATAATGAAACATGATCCAACACTGTGCCATGCCCAGCACTATTGTCAGTGCTTCTCTGCTATTCACAGGGTTTTCAAGGCAGATTGTTTTAGGAGTGGGTTGCCTGGTCTTTCTCCCTAGTCTGCAGCACCTTGTATTTCCAAGCAGTCTCCCATCCAAGGACTAACCAAGCGGACCCTGTTTAGTTTCCAAGATCAGGCAGGATCGGATGCCTGAGGGCTATGGCTGTAGATGAAGAGTAAACTAGTTTGTGATATATGCTGATTATTATAGCAGGGGAGTATCATCTTCCAGTGGTATATCGCCAGGCCTCAAGAACTCACCTGTTTCTGTTTATATAGCATTTTTTACTATATTCTCATCTATCTTTTAAGGATTACAATCTCTTTAAAAAATTATTTTCCTCCCTCTGATGAAAAATTTAATTGAGCTTGCCTTGGAGACTAGTGTTTGTCTTCCTGAATTCAAATAACATTTCAGAAATCTTTTGAGCAAGGAACACATTGTGTGATGTCATTTATACAAAGTTAGGGATCTCAGGAGAACTACTGCTTGCTGGATTAAATTATTTTTAAATTATATTTGAAGAAGAGTGATTTTTTCAAACAGTTTAGCAATTACAGCTTCTACACTCCAGGATCACATAATTTATTTCCAACTAGCATGGTTTATTAATTACAATGAAAGGATAGTTGCCTGGGGTAGCAATTATTTAGGTATATCCCACAGAAGTAAAGCACTCTAGGGGAAAGGGATCAACTTGACTGTGACCAACGATGGCTAAACCATTCCAGTTGGCTCATCAGGCCCTGATCTTGATTATTTCTCACAACAGGCCTGAGAGATGTGTGTCTACGTCCATTTTACAGGACAGGAAACTGAGGCTCAGGAAGGTTAAGTAACTTTTTTCAGATGTTGTTGTTGTTAGGTGCCGTCGAGTCAGTATCTGACTCATAGCGACCCTCATAGGGTTTTCAATGGCTTACTGTTTCAGGATTGCCTTGGGAGTGGATTGCCAGGCCCTTCTCCCATTCTTGGGGTGGTGGGAATTGAACTCAGGACCTCATAGACTGCAGCACAGTGCTCTACCAACTGAGCTAAATCCCAGCCCTTTTTCAGATGTGGCACCTAGTAAATAGGAATCAGTATTGTGACTCGGGTCTTCCTGACTCTGAAGCTTAAGCTTACTATTTTCCCCCTAGAGGGCTGTCAGAATAAAATGGGATTAGGCACGTGGGTTCTAATAAAAATGTGATGGAATTTTCTAATAATATCTTTCAATTTTTGACTTAATGAATTTTGTCTAACATTTTAATTAAGTCTCTCAAAGGCCAGCATAGAAAGAACAGGATGTAATGTTCAAGAGATAACAATCTACAGTTTTATTTCTCCAGAACCAAAATTTTTTCATGTTTCTATGAACATCTAAGTATCATTTTAAATGTCCTTTTTTTTTTTTTTTTTAACCTATGGAAAACTACTGGCTGCCTCTGGCTGAATGTTTCCCCTTTCCTCTTGTGTACAATCTGTAACCACCATTGTATTTAGATGTGCCCAAATGACTGAGTTCTTGCCAGTGGAATGTGGGTGAACATGATTGCCTCGTTTCCAAGCAAGGTCCATGAATTCTCCTGGATGGCCATACTCAGTCTCTTGAAAGCCACATATTGAAGATAAAGAGTCTCTATGAGACTGGATTCACAAACAAGTGTGGGTCAGTGTTCAAAATGTTTCCAAAACACCAGCACCTCTCACATACGAAATATACGTTTGATACGAGTTGAAGTGATTGAACATCTACAAATCACAGCAGTCCCAGCTTACACCTCTTATTTCAGTATATTTATTAACCCTTCTCCATCCCATTGTCACAAGTGCTCCAGTTTGAATAATAAATATAGTCTCTGTAGTATTAGGCTACAGAAGTTTATATATGAAGACAAAAAACAATACTTTAAGACATTGGGATTTATTCATGCTATGTGGTTTATTCTCTTTAGCAGATAATGGATAAGCAGGCTATTTTTATGTTAAAAGTTTAAAAGAAAAGCAAAGGCATACACAATAAATTATAGTGCATATGATTTATTATGTACATTTAAGACTCTGCCCCCATTTTTCTAATGTCTATATCAAAATGTCCCCAGTAAACAGTGAGTAAATATAGGGATGGAAAGTAAACACATGTACAATCAGCTCTGGCAAATATAAACCTAAGTTTAGTGTCTGGCACATAACAGTATCTAATTAAATGTTGTTGTTGTTGTTAGGTGCCGTCGAGTCGGTATCCTACTCATAGCGACCTCATAGGGTTTTCAATGGCTGAGTGCTTCCGGATTGCCTTGGGAGTGGATTGCCAGGTCCTTCTTCCATTTTTGCGGTGCTGGGAATTAAACTCGGGGCCTCAGAGACTGCAGCACAGCGCTCTACCCACTGAGCTAAATCCCAGCCCCTCCAATTAAATACTTACTGCTAATGCTATTATTATTACTTCTATTATTTACTATTTTTCTATATTTGTTCTATTATTGCTCCTAATGAACTGCTGACTATAAAAATACAATTTTTAAAAGGTAATTTGGTAATATTATTTAGTCAGTGCTCATTTTGTCTAAGTAATTTAATTTCTAAAAGTCTATCCCTTCAGCTGAAAATGAGAGATCAATACTTCAAAATAATTTAGGCATAGGAGGGAGACCTCTTAGTATAAGTAATTGAAAATTCCAGGAATAAATTTGCTATCAACAACACTGCATAAGAAATCAATAATGTTGTAAGGAGGTCTGTCTTTTTCCGCATCTTTTAACCTATCTCCTGTGTGCTGACATTCTACCTATAAGGCCAGAGAGAAAATCACTATGAAGCTAGATCACGTCCTCAAAGTCCAGCAAACAAAACATAATAAATCTGTCTCCCCTGACAGTTCTAGAAAGAAAACATCAGAGAGCACACCAAGTCAGTGCTTGTGGTACTTCCCAAGGATGGGTCAGAGATGGATGAACCATCCTTGAGCCATGAGGATGAATTATTCTGATTGGCTGGCATCATCTAATATACACTGTTGTGGAGTGTGGTTGTTGGAGTGAGAGGTGTATTAAACTAAATAGTACTAGCAGATTCACATGAGTGTGGAGAAAGTTAAGGGTGGTTAGGTTTTGAGAAGAGGCAAAGGTGAGTAGACAGGCAACTCTGTAAGTTATCGCCATAGATAGATATTCACCCAGAGATGTTTATGATAGATATATGACCAAAGATATTTATACAAAGATGTTTATGCAAGTGTTACTTGTCTTGGTAAAAATTCATAACAATTTCATATTGACCAATAATTTGAGTGGTTAATAAAATAAATACATGATTTGAGAATATATAGGCAATTAAATCATGACTTTGATAAATATTTAATGACATAAAATATGTTCATGATATATTAGTATGATGGCTAATTTTGTGGCATCTTGACTGGGCCACTGAGTACCCCAATGTTTGGTTAAATATTATTCTGGATGTGCCTTTGAGCATGTTCCTAGATAAGTTTAACATTTGAATCAGTAGACTGAGAAGCAGATTGCCTTCCCCAGTGTGGGTGGGCCTCTTCCAATCTGGTGGAGGCCTGAATAGAACAAAATGTTGGGTAAGGGAGAATTGACTCCCTCTGCATTACTGTTTTTAAGCTAGTACATTGTCCTGCTCCTTTCTTCAGGGTCAGAATTGGCCTGGGACCTACACCATCAACTCTCCTGACTCTCCAGCTTGCTGACTGCATATGATGAGGGTTTCCAGCTTCAATAACCATGTGAGCCAATTTCTTATTATATTAATTAATTTAGTTCTCCATTTAACCTCTTTTATATTTTTCAAACCCTAGACAATCTGCTGTCTTTTAAAAGGCTTGAAACAATATATAACCAATGGGATATCTGTTATCGTTGTTAGGTGCTGTCAAGTCAGTATCCAACTCCTAGCAACCCTGAGTACAACAGGCGAAACACTATTGTCAGTGCTTCTCTGCTGTTCATAGGGTTTTCAATGGTGGATTTATTTTGGGGAGTAGGTTGCCAGGTCCATTTCCCAAGCCCACAGTACCTGGTGATCCCAGGTGGTCTCCCATCCAAGTACTAACCAGTCCCAACCCTGTTTAGCTTCTAAGATCTGCCGGGATCTGATGCCACAGGGCTATGTCTACAGGCTAATGGGATATATAGTCATGTGTTATTCAGTGAAGAGGATACATTCTGAGAAATGCATCATTAGACTGTTTTCTTCATTGTGCAAACATCATAGAGTACACTTACGCAAATCTAGATGGCATAGGTCAGTCATTCAGTGTTGCATCAAGAGACACCATAAACATGAGATGGACAAGTCTGCTGCCAGCATAACAAGACATTCTGTTTTACAGTAAACTCCCTTTTCTTGTAGGTAGAAGGAATATACTTTAAATTAGTGATAAAAAGTATAGGGTAACAAATACAGAAGCCAATAACATAACTGTTTACTATTATGAGGTATTATATATTATACATAATTTTATGTTCTATACTCTTTTCTTTTTGAGACTATCCACTTTTTTTTTCTTGCTGTGTTGCCCATGTTGGCCTGGAACTGTATAGCTTAAGCTGGCCTTGAACTCATAATCCTCCTCCCTCAGCCTCCCGAGTTCTAGGAATAGAGGTGTGGGGTATTGCACTAGGCTATGTTCCATATTCGATTGTTGTTGTTGTTAGGTGCCATTGAGTCAGTATCCAACTCATAACGACCCTACTTACAGCAAGCAAAACATTATTGTCAGTGCTTCTCTGCTGTTCATAGGGTTTTCAATGGCAGATTGATTTGGGGGAGTGGGTTGCCATGTCTGTCTCCCAAGCCTACAGCACCTGATTTCCCAGGCGGTCTCCCATCCAAGTACTAACCAGGCCCGACCCTGCTTAGCTTCTGAGATCTGACGGGATTGGATGCCATAGGGATATGGCTGCAGGTTTCCATATTCTATAGTAGATTGTTTTTTTCAGTACTGGAGGCTTGAACCTAGGGCTTCATACATGCTAGGTAAGTGCTCTACCCCTGAACTATACCTCTAGTCCCTTTTTAATTTTTTATTTTGAGACAGGGCCTTGCTAAATTACACAGCCTGCCTGAAGCCTCAAACTCACAATCCTCCTGCCGCACTCTTCTATATCACTGAGATCATAGGAATGTGATATGGTACTCAGCCTGTTCTATACTTTTATATGACTATTGGCACAGGAGGTTTGTTTATACTAAACACCTGAATAATGCATTAGCTTGTAACATTACAATGGCTATACTACCACCAGATGATAAGAATTTTTTAGCTCCAGAAATACTTTGGTATAATGTGGTCAGATACTGACTAAAATGTCAGTAAGAAGTATACAAGTGTGTATAGATATAGGTATAAGACAGGAAAATTATTAGAGGAATAAGCTCCATGGTTGTAGAGGCTGAGAAGTCTCATGACAGGTCATCTGTTCTGGAAAACCACAGAAACCAGTAGCATGGCTCAGTCCAAGGCTAAACTTCAGAACCAAGGAAGACACGGTCCCTGTCACTCTCAGTTTAAGGCCAAAAGCATGAGAGCCCCAAGGGTCAGTGGTCCAGCCCCAGAGTCCAAATGCCAGAGATTCTGCAGTTCTAATGTCCAAGAGGAGAAGAAGGGCTTCTTAGCTCTAGGGTGAAGACAGCAACAGCAAGAGAGAGAAAATAAGACAATTTGCTTTTCCTCAGTCTTTTTGTTCTACGAGGGCCTCAGGCAATTGGAGTGTGCCCAGTCAAATTAGGTGAGGTCAGATCTTCCTCACAAATTCTACTGAATCTCTTACAGAAACACCTTCACCAACCTACCCAGAAATATTGATTTACCAGCTAGCTGGGTATCCTTAATCTACTCAGATTGATCCCTAAAATTATGCATCATGGTATATGTATCTGCTTTTGAGTCATAAAAAGGAATATTAAAAAATAACCCTTTTTCTTGCATAAAATAGGTTAAAGTTGTTGAGAAATGGGTGAAATATCAAGCTTGTAAAATATTTGGAAAGATTGTCATTTAGAGAATGGGAAGGGAGACGTAACAAGGGAAAGAATGGTGAAAAGTCAAAAGTATTGCCAAGCATGGTGGTGCATGCCTGTAATCCCAGCAACTCATGAGGCAGAGCCAGAGGATTGTGAGTTCAAGTCCAGAGAGGAAGCCTGTGTAACTTAGGGAGATCCTGACTCAAAATAAAAAGCAGAAAATGGACTAGGGTGCAGCCCAGTGGTAGAACATTTGCAAAGTATGTGCAAGGACCTAGATTCAACTCTCATGCACTATAAAAATTAATTAATTAACTAATTAAACCGAACGTATTTGAGGGTAACTCCCTCAAATATTAAAATATGAAAAACATTCAAACTCATTTCAATATTGGTTTCAATACTTCAATATTGAAACCAGATTTCAATATTGGTTAACTAAATTTATAGTAATGTTATTAACTAGTTAATGGAACAGCAGGGTTTGTTTTGAAGATTAGTGTGAGAGAAGTTAAAGAGGTTAGTCATAAGTATCTCAAATTTAAGAAGATTATTGGTTTTCTGGTAGATGTGTCCAAAATCCTAAGAGAGAGAGAGGAGGAAGAGGTCTTGATCAAAAGGATGACTCACAATGTCTCTCTCTCATCTCTTTCTCTGTTTCTATCTTTATCTCTACCTCTAACTCTCTCATGCCCACTGTTTTATAAACTAGAGGGAAGCAGTAGCTGATACTGGTCCTGGTAGAAATGATTTACTCCTGCCATGTGATGCATGTGCTGTCTCTCCCTTCTTTAACAACATGGAGTGACTGGAAAGTCCTTGTATCCTTTCTCACCTTTGAGAGAAGAAACAAGCACAGAAAGAGCCCCAGGGTAGCATCTTGATTCATTTATTTGTCCCTCTCAGGACTGGAAGCTCTATAAAACCAGAGCCCTGTTTACTACTGTGCTCCTTCGCACCTAACACAGTGTCTGGCACACGAAGGTGCTCAATAAATATTTGTTATACAAATGAATTCCATTAATTTCTGAAATAAACGTCTATAATTCACACACACACACACACACACACACACACACACACACACACACACCACAGGACACACATTCTCTCCCTTCTTAATTTCACTGCCATAAGCCTAAATTACCAGCAGAAAAGTATATTCTGATTTTAAGAATGTGAATGTTTATTTCTTTTTGCCAGACAGTGACAAGTCTTAATATAAACTTGCATTAAATGTTGAAGTCTCCACTATCTTCTCCATTATTAGCATAGGCTTAAATGAGATGATATTAGATAAAGTAATTTAATGGATGGAGGAGACTTAAAAGACGATTTACCTAATGATTTAAATAAGAGATTGAGTGGTTTGTGCTAAATCTCAAAAACAGCTGGTTCTTGGCAGGGTGGACGGCAGAACACAGAGTTGCTTTCAGTCCAGCATGACAGTATGTTCTTTCCATTAAACACCAGGCAGTATCCACGCTACCTCAGAGAGTACTTGTAAACCAGAGCAAGTTAAGGCTTTTATTTTGAAGATAAGTGACAGGACTCATCATGTATAATTTTATTAGAATAGTGGAGGTGTTTTAAAAATGTATGGCTTTCATATACAATTCCAACAAAGCTAGGCTTATTGGTTATTTGACTGAGCCTGAAGTTAACAAGAAGGATTATTTTTCAAATGTTTTGAAGTAATTATTTACGATATAAGTCTGATCCTAGGAAAACTGTCTGCATTTCTATAACTTTGCCACCAATAGCTGTCTTCTCCAACAACAAAATTCATCCGTTATACATTTGGTAGTAAGAAGAGTTTCTCTCTCTCCACATAATTCCCATAGAAAATACAGCTGGAGCCAAGCACAATGGTGCATGCCTATAATCCCAGTAATTTGGGAGTCCGAGGCAGGAGGATGGCAAATTTCAGGCCAGAGGCAGCCTGTGTAACTTAGCAAGACCCAGTCTCAAAATAGAAAATATGAAAGGAACTAGGGGTGCAGCTTAGTGGCAGAGCACTTGCAAAGTATGCACAAAGCCCTGAATGCAGTCCCCAGTATCTAAAAAAAAAAAAGAAAAGAAAAGAAAAGAAAAAAAAGAAAAAGAAAAGAAAGAAAGAAGAGGAAAAAGAAAAGAAAGAAAGAAAGCAAAGAAAAGAGAAAAGAGAACTGGAACTGAAGCCGTTCTCTAGCAGCGATGTGTTATTGCTAGCTTTTGTACACTGCAGAGCATATCTCCTGTGCTATTAATAAGCAGTGTGCGGACATCTTAAACCACTTTTATTTTCTTGCACAGCTAACAGAAAGATATCAATTAATATAGTTATTGAAGAAATATACCAAAATTTAAAGTTTGTATAGTTTCTCTCTTGGAACTACTACTTCATCTTATTTAAGTCGTTTATTATCAGTATCTTAGAAAGTCAAAATTTTAAAAGAAACAGAATATTCAGAATATTTTAGACTATTTCTTTATAAATAAATCATCTTACTTTTCTTCAAAATTTGACTTCTAACCATTTTATGACACACCTGTAGGAATTTTTGTCCTTAGTTAAACTGAAAATGCATAAAATATTGTTTTGCACTTATGGAACTTATTGTTTTGTTAGGTGCTATCAAACCATGTCTGACTCAAGTGACCCTATGTACAACAGAACGAAATGCTCCCCCACAGTGTGCCAGGCCTGGCACTTTGTCAGTGCTTCTTTGCTATTCATAGGGCTTTTAATAGCTTCTTGTTTCAGGTGTGGGCTATCGGGTCCTTCTCCCAAGCCTACAGCACCTCGTGTTCCCAAGCAGCCTCGCAACCAAGAACTAATCAGGCCCTACCCTGCTTAGTATCCAAGAACAGACAGGATCAAATGTGGGGTGGGGGTACTGGCCATCGACTGTGGAATTTATAGGGGATGAAAACAACTCCCTCCTCCATCATTAGGTTCATAGCAGAGGCCCCTAGAAGAAAGGAGAGATTAGCAAGAGAAAAATCTTACAAATTTATTATATAAGGTTTACATGACACAGGAGCCTACAGAAATGAAAACCAAAAGAAACAGGGAAATCTGTGTGTTTGGGGGTAGGTTTGAGAAAATGAGGACAGTCAAGTACGATTTGACAAAGGAGGTAAGATCTAATGGTAATCCACTTAGGGACAACTTAGCAACCTATTTATTCAGATTCCTCTCTGTGTCTCTGTGTGCTGGCATCCCTGCATTTCCAAGCATAGGGAAGACATCTCTAGAAGGAAGGTCTTAAGACCTACTTCAGGGGAGAAGGGTATGGAAAGGTGAATGTGACCTTTCAGGTTCCACTGTTTCCTCAAATGCCAAAGAGCCATATTTAGGGGTAGTAGGTCTTGACTCTCATCAATATCATACCAGGTTTTTGACAGGCAATGACTTTCTGAAGTCACCCCTTGCATCAATTCATCCCTTCAACAATCTTGAACCAAGGAATAATTTGATGAGCCATTGAAGGCATACACATTGTACAGCTGGGTTTAAATCCTGGCTCTTTCTTTTACTGGTTTATGATTTTGGTAATTTAAGTAAGTTCTCTAAGTCTCAGTTACCTCTTTGGTAACTAAGGTAATAGAGTAGTCATGATGAGTAAGTATATAAGGTCTGAAAACATTGGGTACATTGCTTAAGTCCCACTAAGTACTCAATACATTGTGTTAAAACATTTGTTCATAATAATAAAAATATAACTATTTTCACTATACTGACTATACTTGAATCAGGTACCTGAAGAACAGAAAATCCCTGCAGGATCTGCCACTTGCCTACATCTGCAGTGTCATTTATCATCATTCTTCTCCTTTGTGCCCCATATTCTACTTATATTCCTCAAAAAATATCTCCTCTTTCTCATGATCTGAACTTCAGATACACTCCTTTTGCCTAGAACATCCTCTCCAACTCCAAAAATCTGTTCACCTTCAAGCTTCAGCTGAGGTATCAATTTTTCTAACCTTTCCCATTTTTACTCATACACTTTATATTCAACACACACAAACACATTGGAATTAAACATCTTTTCAAGGTGCTTTCATAATACTCTGTAATGTCAATTGTAGTACTTTGAACTTAATTATACTTGCAGTTACAATGACTATATGCCAAGACAATACACCAAACATGTCATGCACCTCATCATACCCAATGCTCTCAACAAATCTATAAGTTAGTTTTATTATTCCTATTTTATAAAGGAAGAAAACAAAATACTAGTAAAAATGTAGAGTGACAAATGCATGAGGTTATTAATCATGACATTATTTGTAACAACAAAGATTGGAGAAAACCCAGACATCCATTGAGAGAGGATTGGTTGAACAAATTATGGCACATACACACAAGGAAATGCTGTGCACTACATAAAAGTAATAAAGAAGTCCTATATATAGTCATGGCCTGCAGCTATAGCCCTGTGGCATCCGATCCCGTCAGATCTCGGAAGCTAAGCAGGGTCGGGCCTGGTTAGTACCTGGATGGGAGACCGCCTGGGAACACCAGAAGCTGTAGGCTGGGAGAAGGACCTGGCAACCCCCTCCCAAAAATCAATCTGCCATTGAAAACCCTATATATGAACAGCAGAGAAACACTGACAATAGTGTTTCCTCTGTTGTACAGAGGGTCGCTATAAGTTGGATACCGACTCGACGGCACCTAACAACAACAACATATATAGTCAAATGGAGTAATCTCTGACATATCTTTTTAAATTAAAAAAAGCAACCTGTAGAAATTTTTCTAACCATAGCACTATCAGGAAAAACTAAAAACAAACTAAAAACCTCAGGCACCTTTGCCTTCCAGGGGCAAACACCTGTGTTGGTGGTCTCAGTGGTCACGAGGAGACACCTGTTGCTTCGTTGGTGATCAGACCGGAGAGTGGGTTCTTTCTTTGTTGATGGTCGCACGGGGACAGCGTTCTTTCCTCACTGAAGGTCGGTGGGGGGAGAGCAGGAAAGCTGTTTCCTCATTGGTGGCCCAGGCAGGAATGGGCAAAAAACTAAAAACAAATTACTTATATAGTAAAGAAAGGAAGACTGTGAAGGGTATAGGAATGCAAATATTTCTTTGAGTATACTTTGCTAAATAGGTTCTATTTTGAAACCATATAAATAATACAGATTTTTATTAAAAAGAGAGCTCCATAATAATTAAAAATAAATAGAAAGGACTCTGACTATATACAAAACTAATAGCATAGTGTAACACAGAAAATAATTATTTTAACTGATATTAAAACACAATATTTGATTATATATCCATGTTAGAATACAAGGCAAAAGGAGCTACAAAAATATCTGAAACTTTATTTTATTGTTCCTAGTAATATTGACTTTATGCCCTAAGATTATTTACACAAACATATACACATATATGTACAGGCACAGAATATGTGTTTTGTGCATACATATACTAAATGCAATACACATACATTCCTCATATGCTGAAAATGAAAAATTTTATTGTAGTAGAAAAAAATGCAAGTGTAAAATGAAAGAAATTTAAGAAATCAATATGAACATTGTTTTCTTTTCAAAAACATACATTTCTTAACTATGTTCACTGTGAAATCTTAGAAATGGTAAGAATCCAGTGGAGAAGTCTTGGTGCAAGAGTTTGGTCTCTAAACACCATTTCCTATAATAGAATCTACAGCTCTGGGGAGTAGTGGCTAGTCCTAGATCTGAAAAAAGTGCCAGTTGAGCCTGGGATCCCCTTTCTGTGTCAACAGAAAAGGAATCTATCAAAGGTCAGTGAAATTATTGAAGAACACCAGAGCACTTGCAAGGGCTGTCTTTAGACCAACATGAAAAATTGAGATTCAAAATGAATCATGACCCTGAAGCCATAATACCCTAGCAGCAATGAGAGCACCTAGTCCCTACATCTTGGTTTCTAATATCATTTTCTCCAGAAAAAGAACCAGGGTCTTTAAAAAAATGGATTATTCTAGAAATGAGACAGGAATTTTACAGAATGAATCTCAAGTATCTCATAGGACCAGAAAGTAAGAGGATATACCCCAAAAAACAAACAAATGAAAAAAAAACCTCACAATGGTGTGAAATAAACTCACAAGCCAAACAAAAGAGCTCCCAGTAGTCAAAGGTGGAAAAATCTGAGCAATAAAATAGCTTTTACTATAACTCAAACTATTAAATATGAATGAGTCTTTACTGATATAATGGTCCAATAAGTAACATATATTCTCAAATCTAATCCACACCCTCTCAAAAGTTTTAAAGGGTTATAAAATCAGATGCAGATTAGATTCGACAGTATATGATAAAGACAAACCTTCTATGCAGAATAATAGCCTATGTGTGACTCAAGCGACTTCCTTCCAAAGAATACAGTATGGAAAGATAAAGAGAAAAAAGTAAATTTACAATGGAGATGCCTGAAAAATACTACATCAGCTAGCTGACTGAGGTCAACATTAACCATGATCAATCATGCTGAGTGTATGTACTTTTGATATGATGTGATAAATGGCATTTTACTTCTTAAAAACATGTAATCTCAGTCTACTCATGAGAGGGACATTCCCCTGACTGGGGAAAAGTCTACAAAATGCCTGACCAGAACTATTGAAATCTGTTAAGAGCATAAAAAACAAGGAAAGTCTAAGAAACTGTCACACCATGGGAAGCCTAAAAAGCAACATGACAACCATGATGAGGTATCCAGGATGGGACCCTTGAACACAAAAAGACATATAGTAAAAACTAAGGAAATATGACTATACTATGGACTTTAATAAATAATAATAAATCAATATTGTTTCATTAGTTCTGACAAATGATTCACATTAATGTAAAATAGTAATAATCGGGAAGCAGAGGCAGGAGGATTGTGAGTTCGAGACCAGAGGCAGCCTATGTAACTTAGCAAGATCCTGTCTTGAAATTTTTTTTAAAAAATTAAAAATGGGCCTGGGGTGCAGCTCAGTGGTATAGCACTTGCAAAACATGTGTGAAGTCCTGGGCCCAACTCCCCCAGTATTGCAAAAAAAAAAAAAAAAAAAAAAAAAAGTTAGTAATAAGGGAGAAATGGGTGTGGAATATATAGAGAACTCTGTGTACTATCTTTTTACTATTTAGCTATAAATTTAAAATTGTGATGACACTTGTTTGGTCCACATGAATATAGCAAAACCTTTGAATTAATGACAAGAAAAGTGAAGACAGCAAAAGAAAGAGAGAAAACCCCATAGTTCGCTATTAGAGGTAACTAAGGCACCAGTTACTCTGAAAACTGGCAATTAGGAGAAAAAGAAATGGGGTAGTCATTTATCTTGCCTTCCTGTATAAATTGTATACCAATCCTAAATGGAATGCAAAGGTTACTTTTTGAGATGAAATTCAGCTAATCCTTAAGATAGGGCTGATAGAATTAGGAATCAACTTTGTGCAAACTTTAATGAAATAATTTAAGCAATAATCAGCATGGATGAAACCATTAGATGAAAAGTAGATTGAAACTTTCCAAAGGACAAATCTGTCTCATTAAAAGTAGAAAAATCAGAAATGTGATTCCACCTAATATGATGTAACATGAAGCCTACTGCATTTTCTATTAGATATCACAATCAAAAGAAAAATAAAAGTCTGCCTAAATCCATTCAAACTTTTAAACTGCTTTCATTTATATAAATTATGGACAATAGGAGAAGAAATCAAGGAGGCAGGCAGATGAATACAATATGTGGAAAAAAAAAACTAGTTTCAGTAATAAGTCAATTGCATGGGGAACGAAAGGGAGAAGTGAAGAATAGAGGTAGGTGAAGAGCTCAAACAACCAAATGTAATTTGTGGACATTGTTTGGATTCTGATTCAAATGAGTCTGGTAAATTTGGTATGGACTGACTACTAAAATGATACCAAGAAAATAGTAGGCTTACCTTCCTTATATGTGATAACAACATTGTGGTAGCATTAGAAAATGTATACATTCTAATAGTGATGCATATTGAAGTGGGTAAGGGCAAAATACCTACAGTGGTACTACACTAGCATTGATCCTGTCAGATCTTGGAAGCAGGGTCAGGCCTAATTAGTACTTGGACGGGAGACCACTTGGGAAAACCAGGTGCTATTGGCTTGGGAGAAGGACCTGACAACCCACTGTCCAAAAAATAACCATCAGCCATTGAAAACCTTATGAATAGCAGAGAAATACTGACATAGTGCTGGTCATGGCACAGCATAGGAAAGTGTCCGGTGAAGTGTCGGATCCAAGTCAATGGCACCCAACAACAATAACAAGGGCAGAATAGTGTGAGGCCTGGGATGTGCTTTAAAATTCTTCAGCAAAGAGAGGAAGAAAGAAACAAAAAGAAGAAGGCAGGGAAGTAAGGACAGAGGAAGCCCAAATGGCAAAATGTTGATAATTATGGAATCCGGATAATGTTTGTATCAGGTTCATTTTGTACTTCTGTCTTTTATGTACGCTTGAAATTGTTCATAAAAGAAAAAAATTCTTCGATACATAACTTGATACTTTAATTTTCATATCTAGAAAAGCAAATGCTGTTTTCATGGACCTTAATTTTCAGGATTTTTTTTCTTTCTTCACTAGTACATGGACCTTTGCACTGAAATATTTTAAGAAATCTCATTTTAATATTAGTCAAGTAAGTAATTTGGCATATATTAACTCACTGAACAGTGAGAGTTATAGTGGAAATTTGATAAATCAGGTATGAGAAAGGATATAAAGAATATGTGGGCCTTAAAAATTCATCAACAGAGTTACTCCTATGTTTACCTCCTATGTTTACATACAAGAGTATGTTTACAAATCAACATATTCTTGATTTTCATTTTGTTATAGCAAAGAGTTTGGTCATTACATAGTATTGGATTTAGATGCAGGAGGAAAATTACAAATATTACTGCCAGCACCAAGGTTTTAAATGTTTGTGGGTAACAAAATTCTTCAATTATGTCTGATTCCTCTACCACATGTAGTCCTCCTCTGTAGTGACACTCCATTGCCTATAAAATGATTACAGGTAAAGCAGCTGCCACAGTTGTCCTTGTTGATGCTATCCTTTAAGAATTCTCATAAATGACTAAGATACATTTTTTTGGTACGTCTCCACCATCTTACAAACCTCAAGTAGGAGATACAGCTAAACCACAAGCTATTTATTTTTCCTTAATGTTAGCATAAAATAAGCAGAAATTCTAAAGATGATGAATGCCAAAGCATAAAGTCTTTTGAATGTAAGACTTAAAGAATCATAAATTATTTCTGAGATCATTTTCCCAAAGTAATCATTTTTTAAAATGTATTCAAATTTAGGTTCTTGCAATTGTGAAAATATAACATAAGTGTAACTTGCAGAATGCCTTAAGTAGTGATAAAATTAGTCACTCACCCCAGCGTTAATCAATAAATCACTGTTGATTGATTAGTCATATTATCACTTTATAATTGTGCAGCATTAATATACACATGAGCCCATTTTCATCTCACAACAAGCCTTTGAGAGCATCTGGATTGCTGTGTTCATTTTATGCATGAGGAAATTGCTCCACAGATGGCCTAGACACTAGTCTGTGGATCTACTGCTAATGGGAGTGAGGGGACTGGGACCCAAATTTAGAAACTGCAGCCTACAGTTCAGTCATGTTTTTACAGTACCACGTTGCTCGGCATAAACAACAGCACCTGACACTACAGGGGCTATTACATGATTAGAAACAATCTCTCCACAAACCCCCAACCTAATCTGTGGGTACCAAGTTGAACAAGTGAGATCTTCATAGTCATTCAAGACAAGCATTCAGGAGAGGCCCCAAAACAGAGCGTGATACGTTTCCAGGTAAATGAACAAGAAATGCTTGCTGACTTATGTTGTTTTGTTGTCAATGTCCTTAACACCATAAAATAGAATAGGAAGGAAAGGTATGCCATATGTTAAAGTGTTTATATTTTTATACTTCTTATAAGATGTAATTGTGGATTCCTGAGTGACTATAATTACTCTGATTGGCAAGTTATGATTGGCAATATAATGTACATGCTATGCGCTATGTATTTTGCATATTTCTTTCACATTTAGTCCTGGATACAGTCCTGAGATATGGTTATTTCCATTTAACAGAGAAAAAACCTGAACCCTAGAACAATTAAAAACCTTTCTATACAAATATAGCCTGTAGCCATACTACTGTGGTGTCTGGTCCAATCAGATCTTGGAAGCTAAGCAGGGCTGGGCCTGGTTAGTACTTGGATGGGAGACCACCTGGGAACACCAGGTGCTATAGGCTTGGGAGAAGGATATGGCAACCCACCCTTAAAAAACAATTAGCCATTGAAAACCCTATGAATAGCAAAGAACCACTAACAATAATGGTTCACCTGAGTCAGACACCAACAGGACAGCACCTGACAACAGCAAAAACAACAACACAAATATAATTAGTAAGTGGGACTGAAGCTCAGAGCTGTCACAGCCAAAGCTTACACTCCTCCTCATAAAACTATACGTTTCCTTTCCCTTCCATTTCTCCTGGCAAATAGTACTGGTAGCAGCATTCCAAAAAGAGTATAAGTACTTTCTGATTCCTATAGATAGAAAATATCTTCAGATGGAAGAATTCATTCATTAGTCCAATAGAATCTCTTCCTTGTGCATGAAAATACATGACATTGTTCATGCTGCAAAAGATTTGCTCTCTATTTATGAGAATAACAGAGAGAGTGAGAGAGGGGGGTGCAATACAGCATGAGAGAGCACAGTATAACCCTGCTCCTGCTGCTACTACTTGTACCACTAATAATAAATTGTTACTCAGCACTGAGTGCTGGGGTTTAGCTCAGTTGGTAGAGTGCTGCTTGGTGCTCTTTGAGTCCCTGGGTTTGATCCCCAGCACTGCAAAAGTGGGAAGAAGACCCAGCAGCCCACTCCCAAAAACAGTCATTGAAAACCCTTTGAATATCAGAGTAGCACTGACATAGTGCTGAGCATAGCACAGTGTCAAGTCAAACCCAACTTGACTGCACCTTACAACAACACTCAACACCGGGCTTTTACTAGGTACCCAAACATTTTAAATGCATACCCTGTGTTAACTCATTTAATTCTCACAGTCCTGTGATAAATTATTCCTTTTATCTGATTGGAAATTATATTGGTTTATGTTTCAGATTAACACTAGGATTTTCTAGTTTTAGAAATGGTATATTAATAGTTCCTTTAATAATAAATCAGAACTTTATAACTTTAAAAAAGTGATTATATTCTTATTTTAAGAAGTTCCCCACTATGTAGTTTTGTGATTTCAATATCAAATCATTAGTTCATTTAATAAATGTCATTGAATATCCACATATAGAAAACTTTGGACTTGTTAAGTTAACTGAAGTGTGACAGAAGCACCTTCAAGGGGCTTGTGATCTAGCAATGTAAGGACCAAACCTGTGTGTTCATCACCAGAAATAATGCAGTGTGCCATTCTCCCTTGTTCTTGGCCAGTGCCTACCTCAGCTAGTAAAGGATGTGTCTGTCCATTAGCAGCTCCATAAAGCAGGCTCAGGCCTCTTAGGTTCCTTGCTGTTGTTGTTGTTGTTAGGTGTCATCCAGTCAATGTCTGACTCATAGGCACCCTATGTACAACAGACAAAACACTATTGTCAGTGCTTCTCTGCTGTTCATGGAGTTTTCAATGGCTGATTGTGTTTTTGGGAGTGGATTTCTGGGTCCTTCTCCCAAGCCTACAGCACCTGGTGTTCCCAGGCAGTCTCCCATCCACGTACTAACCAGGCCTGTACTAACCATCCACATACTAACCACATACTAACCAGTCCCTGCTTAGCTTCTGAGATTGGATGCCACAGTGGTATGGCTACAGACTAGGTTTCCTAGGACAATCCTAAAGCAGACAAAATATCAGGCTTGGCCTACCACTGGGTGCCTCTTTATAAATAGATGCATCTTAGATCTAAATTTTGGTAACCATAGAAATACTTACTCAAGATTTATGGAGCCCCTAATATGTGTTGGGCACCGTTCTAGACCTTGGGAAAATGGCAGTGAATAAAACAAAACAAAATTGCTACCATGGTGGAGCAGTAGCTTGAACAAAGTAAGAAAATAAACTATGTGGATGCTTGCAGAAACATCCACATGCTGTTTCCAGGCCCAGAAAATAGCTAAGTGCAAATACCTTAATGGAAACATGTTAGCCTTTTCTGAAGCTGTAGTAAAAGCAAGAAGAAAAGTATTTGGAAAGGAGGATGCTTGTGTTGTCCCCAGAGACCCTCTTAAGCCAAATACAGCCCAAATTCATATGCCAGGAAGGAGTGCCAATGTGTAGACTGAGATATAAAAAATACCCAGGATCGAGTTTTCCATTAACTTCAATTCTATGGTCTGACCACTTTCTCCAGTCAAAATTCCATCTCAAAACAGTGAAAGGGTCATGGAAAAGAAATAAGTGTGGTCTAAAAACATGCAATCAGTCAATAACCTAGTATTATTTATTTAAAATCAGTGACCCACCCTTCAAGTCTACATAGCTTCAATGAGGTACAAATAGGCTGCCTAGCAACTATTTCCTTTTTCCTGAATCATAATCTCCAACTAAGGGCCCTGCTATTTGATGTAAATCTCTCAGGAAACCAACCACCACTGTCCTTGCTTACGCAGTAATTTGTGCCTTCCATGCCCCACCCTTTTGGAAGCCCTACTTAAATAACATTTGACTTGTTTCAATTGAGCACTGGGCCTAGACTACCTGATTGCCCCCAGGACTAATATTTGGAGTTAATGAATTTCTCTCCAACCCCTCTGCTCCTACCAGGGTTGTTTCCCACTAGGACACCACTGTGTTGACCTTATAATCTAAGACCAGGCAGTGTGAAGTCACAGGAGAATAGGACAAGTGGCTAACAGATGTAGCGGATAAGAAGTCATCACTGCAGCTTGAGTGATTGGTAAAGACTTTGTTGAGAAAGTGACAGAAGAGCTGTCTTTGCTCCTCTCCCTACTCCAGCTCCCTCATCACAGACTGCTTGTGTCTACACTTCCTTCTCTATCTTGCTTAATGGGTCCTATTCAGTTCCTGACACAGGGTCACTCAAGGCAGGAAATGTATAAGCAGCCTCATTAATGGAATCACCCTAAGTCTTAGAACTAGAATTTGAAGATTTCCACTTTACCTGTTTGTCCCCCCACCCTCCTTCACCTTTAACCATTCAAATGATTTTGCCAAACTATCCCTTTAATTCACCTGAGTATCACATGGAAATTACCCAGTCAAATGCTTGAGTGCCAGGTGTTCCCATGAGGAAGCTATAACTCAGGAAGCTGCAAGTAGGGCAGAGGGGGTTTCTTTCGTCTTTTATGATGCCTTGGTACACATGATCTGATGGAACTACCAGTAATGTTCATTCAATGCCCATTTGTTGAATAATATTATTCAACATAAATTTTAATATTTACCTTTCTTCATCACTCTAAAGAACTGTGTTGATTTTAGTCGAGGTTAGTTCCAGATACAGAAATAGTCCTTAATAATGGCCTAACCCTTTAACACCACGGCCCTTATTTGTAGGACATGTTATCAACCTCATACTGTGATAACTTTACAGTGTGATAATGTGATAACATACACATGCGTGTGAGTCTGGTATGAATGAGAAATAATAATTGGTGAATTTGTTACTGTCCTATAAATAGAGTACTGGACATTAACAGGTTAATGGATTAGTGGCTTAATTAATTAATATACAAACCAGATGTTTGCTGATGTATTTCTCAAGTTCAGCCCTCTCTACTTATCTCTTTTATGACCCTGGGACTAGAGTTGTAACTCATTTCTTTTTCTGCTGTTTGCTTAGTTATCCTATCTTGTAGTTCAGTAGTTTTGTAGGATTTATATTCCATCCTAAATCCCAGCTATCAACTATGATCTGAAGGCCAGCTAATTCTCACCCACCATTCCTCAGAACACTGAAGTGCTTCTCTGAATGTGCATCCCTTTGGCAGATGGTCTTGCTCTATTTCAAATACTTCCCAAATCCTATGGAATCTCACATAACTTCAAAGATGGAAATCACCTAGAGTCTCCGTGAGACTTCCTGTATCTTATCTAAACCATACTTACTCTTGACATGTCCTTCAGACACTTAGCCTTAAACCACCTCTGCCACATGCCATGTCAATACCATTTTTTCCTACACTTTAGAAGGTGGGATCCCTACCAAGACTCACTATCATCCTCTTTCTGATGTTTACTCAATGCAGAGGATTCAGTATATTCATATGGGTCCTTGAAAGGTGGATAGTGTTTTGAAAATGGACAAATAGATGTGGATTTAAATATACTCCAGGAAAAAGGATGAGCAAGGATATGGAGAAAAAAAAACACCAATTTGATTTCTTTAGGGAATAGAAAGTAGCTCTATTTTGAGTACAAGGTTCATTTCAGAGATTATACTGAAATGATCAATGAGATACAAAAATAGATGAGTATACATAAGCTAAGGGTTGGGATTTAGCTCAGTTGGTAGAGCGCCGCTCTGCAGCCTCTGAGGTCCCAAGTTCAATTCCCAGCACCACAAAAACGGGAGAAGGACGTGGCAATCCACTCCGGAGGCAATCCCAAAACAAGTAGCCATTGAAAACCCTATAAGGGTCGCTATAAGTCGGACACGACTTGACTACACCTAAGAACAACAACAACATAAGCTAAATCTTCACATGCAGGAAATCATGCATATTAATACAAATTACTGTCAAGATGCAACATTGAAATCCAAATGTAGTAATATATTTTATAAAAAAAGGTTAAAAACATTCAAAGAGTAAAAATGGTGGAACTTTAGGTATGGGAAACTCCATGGCAAAGGATTTGGGGATTATCGTTGGGTATAATGTAGCATCTAGTTTGAAAATGAGAAAGTACTAAAATATTCAAAGTATTGAGAAGCAAAATAGATGTATTAGGCAAAATCCTCCCCACAGCAGGTGCAGCCTTTCTGACATGTTAAAATGCTAATGTGGCTGTGCAAGGGCCACTCTACCCCTGACAAATAGATCTGTCTAGACTATTGAGAGTATGTGGTGTAAGAATTTGGTAGCACAATGTTGGGGTTTTAGCTCTAACACAGCTAAGATTAGAGCCAAACCTTCAACATAACAAACTGGCTGATGGCCTAAATGAAGGACCTCAGGAGACCTTCTGATGGTAAAAAGGGGTAGGTAAGGTTTATTGGGTGCTCCCCTGATGGAGAGCAAGGAGCAAGCAGCCCCTACAGAGCAGAGCTCTATGCCTTCTAAGTGCTGACTCTTAGCCATTCCATGCTGCAGGCTAAGTGCTGGTACAGCTCAGCCTTAAAGGCACAGCCACAGCCACTGGTGTTCCATGGAGGTCAGTTGACCTTGCCTCTCAAGGCTTGCCTTCTTTATCTCCCTCCTTCCCAAGGATGGGAGGAATTGGGAGGCTCTTCATGGCTTGCTAGAATCCTTCAGCTTTTCGGGGCCCCTGGGCTTGATCCCGCCAGGGGCCCCGAAGATCTTGCTAGAAGATCTTGCTGGAGCGCTGGTCCAGGTGATGGGGTTCAGGTGGCAGTTGAGGGACGGTCAGAGAGGTAAGGGTGAAGGGGGGTGTCCAGGAGCCCTACTTTTATAGGGTCCTGGAGGGGTCACATAGTGGGATTCAGCCAATCAGGGCACACACCTGACAGGTACAGCGGGTAAACTGACATACCTGCCAGGTGGAGACAGTTATTACCTGAAAATGCTGAGGGGAGCCAATCAAAATTAGGGTGGTTAGGGCAGGTCAGGCTGGCCAGGGACCATCTTTGCTCACTCGATGGGAGGGGCTGGTGTGAGTGAGTGAGATGAGCCCTGGGGTCAACTAGGGGTCAGCCCCTCAGGCTGTCATGAGGTCCCCTAGTTGTGAGATATAATTTTAAAAATCCCCAACAGCACAAGCCACACATTGTGGTGCATGCCTATAATGCCAGTGACTCTGGAGGCCGAGGCAGGAGGATCACAAATTCAAGGCCAGAGAGAGCCTGCATAACTTAGCAAGATTTGATTCAAGATAAAGAATTTTAAAAAGGGAGCTGGGGGTGCAGCTCAATGTAGAACACCAGAAAAGTATGTGCAAGGCCCTGCATTCAACCTCCCACTACTGCAAAAAGAAAAAAGTAACGGAAGAACAAGTCTGCATTCAAATTTTGATTCCTATATTCAGCAACTATGCAACTTTGGACCTTTTCTATAACCTCTCTAATATTGCTTTTTTCCTTTGTGGAAGATAATATCACCTCCAATGTGATAGGAAGGATTACATGAAGTAATGTAAGTACACATTTCCAACATAATGCCTGAGATCTAATAGATGCCCAGCAAACGTCATCTTAAGAGAATTTATTCTTTCATATATCTGTGTCCACATTAGGATAATGACTCCATCTATTTTAACAATTAAGCAAAAGACTAAAGAGGATTGTGATTGTGCTTATACTTTAAGCAATTCTGTCAACATCAAGAGTATTAATAACCACATCATCATAAGTCAAGCAGATGCTACATTATACTTTTTTAATTTTTTTTAAATTTTAAGTCAAGGTCTTGCTAAATTATACAGGCTCCTCTGGTCTTGAACTCATAATCCTCCTGCCTCCGCCTCCCAAATTGCTGGGATTATAAGGTGTGCACCACTGCACCTGGCAACATCATCAATATTAAAATTTTAAGTATCAGTGGTAGGATAAGAAGAGAAATAGGGAAAAAAATGAGTAGGATTTTAAAAAGAGCCATAGGCAACAAACTCTAAATGGATAAATAATCCAAAGAAGTTATCTAGGTTTATAACATTACCCATGTGTTCTTTTTTCTCTCTTAGATGCTTTCTAACCTTCACTCCTTATTACTTGCCAATTCTAATTTCTGTCATGTGTTGAGAACCTTTCCACACTGTGCTAGGGACTCAGGATACCACAAACAAAGTGAGATCCCTGCCACCATGTGGCTCAGCTGATCAGTAGAGAAGGACAACACTAATATGTCATGAAACATTTGGAGAGGTATTTACAGGATGGCATGACAGCATAGCCTGCAGCCATACCACTGTGACATCCAATCCCATCAGATCTCAGAAGCTAAGCAGAGTCGGGCCTGGTTTGTACTTGGATGGGAGATCACCTGGGAAAACCAGGTGCTGTAGGCTTGGGAGATGGATCTGGAAGCCCACTCCCAAAAAAAAAAAAAAAAAACAATCAGCCATTGAAAACCCTATGAATAGCAGAGAAGCACTGATAATAGCGTTTCCCTTGTTGTACATATAGGGTCTCTATGAGTTGGACACTGAGTTGACAGCACCTAACAGCAACAACAACATGACAGCATAGTCTACAGCCGCACCACTCTGGTGTCCGATCTGGTCAGATCGCAGAAGCTAAGCAGGGTGGATCTGGTTAGTCCTTGGATGGGAGACTGCCTGGGAATACCAGGTGCTGTAGGCTTAGGAGAAGGACCTGACAATCCACTCCCAAAACAATCAGCCATTGAAAACTCTACAAATAGCAAAGAAGCACTCACATAGTGCCAGAGATGGTAGGTACAGTGTCAGAGAGTGTTTCATTCTGTTGTACATAGGATTACTATGAGTCAGACCCAACTCGACAGCACCTAACAACAACAGGATAATCAGGTAAAGCCTGGGTTTTCTGAGAAAGAAAGACTATTTCATAGGGAAAGTGATTACTAAACTGAGCCTTGAAAACTGAGATGTTAGAGAACTAGGCAAGGATGCTTTCATTACAATATGTAACTGTTATTTTCTTCTACTGCCATGCACCCAACCATTAGTGCTTGACCACACACACACACGTGAACAGTTAAATTTTCCTCCCCATTCTCTTACATCTCTTATTTCCTAGGAACTGAAATTATTGGTGGAGGAAAAGAGCCACCAATTAGAGACATCATTTATATCAATTGAGAATTTTTAGAACTTAAAGTAGCAAATTTTATTTTTAAAATGGTGACATGTAATGGGTTCTACAGAATCCCAGAAATCTTTGGTTTTCACAGCAGCACCTACTGAGCTGAGATTAGATAAACCAATAGATCTCAAACTTGAGAGTATATCAGAATCTGTAGGGAAATTTAATAAAAACTTAGATGAATAGACATTTTACTTTCCTCTGTCCTCATTTCTAAAACCATGGGGGCCTGTTAAATCAGAATTTCTGATAATAAAAATTGAGTTTGAAAACTAAGGAAAAGAATCCTCTCTATAAGTTAATAGCTTTCTTGTTTAAAAATTTACATTCATATATATGTCTATTTGCATTTTTGCTAAAACAAAACTTTGCTGTTTTGCAGACATGGCCTTAGAGAATAATGAGTTTTGATATTTACCAAGGGATGAAAAATTTTGCTTAATGTTAGTAAATTAATAATGTTCTAAACCTCTAAGCCACAGGTTGTTAATTTAGTGAGAGATTTTCAAAGTTTAATTGTATCTAATTATAAATATTTTATGTCTGCATTTTCTTAAGATAAATGTCTATTTTTACATAATTCCCAAATACTAAAAATAAAAGCAGTTTCTAAAATTGTTAGAACAGAATTGTTTCAGATGATAAATGTTTGTTTTTTACCCTATCCTTATTATTATAATTGTTGCTGTCAGGTACCGTGGAGTTGGTATCCAACTCATAGCAATCCCATATAGAACAGATGATACATTATTGTCATGCTTCTCTGCTATTCATAGGGTTTTCAACAGCTGATTGTTTCTTGGGAGTGGGTTCCTGGGTCCTTCTCCCAAGCCAACAGCACCTGGTATTCCCAGGTGGTCTCCCATCCAGGTACTAACCAGGTCAGACCCTGCTTAGCTTCTGAGATCTGAGGCAATCTGACGCCACAGTGCCATGGCTTCATGCTCATAATTACAATTAGCTGCATCAAGTGGCAATAGCTTGCTAACAAAAAAGGAGCAAAAATAGGTCAAAATAATTTTGTTGTATAGAAGACACTTTAAGAAAAAGGAATAGATTAGAAAGAAATCCCATCTATTAAAAGTGGCTATCCAAATGGAGATGTAGCATGAGGATGAGTTGTTTGTTATTGTTGCTGTATAATTCATTTATTTTAGTTAATGGTTTTATTTTTATACTGAAGCTTTAGGAAATAACTTAAAAGGAGTGAGCAAGAATTTCATCCATAGATATCCAAAATTGAACGAGTTAAGCAGTATTGTGTATTATTGCAGGTTTAAGGGGGTTGGGGTGTGTTTTTAAATAAAATGCACTACTATAAGCATATTAGTTTTCTACTACTCTATAAAAATTTACCATAATCCTGGTAACTTAAAGCCACACACACTGATTCTCCCCTGGTCTCTGTGGGTCGGGAGTCAAGCTTAGCTCAGCTTGGTTTATCACAGGTTGCAAGCAAGGCAGTGTCTGGAGGTGTGCTCATTTGGAAACTTGACTGGGGAAGAATTACTGTTCATGTTCATCCTATTTATTGTCAGAATTTATTTCCTTGAAGTTGTGTAGTGAGGGCCCCACTTCTTACTAGCTATTAGGTGGAGGCCACACTTAAGTCTTAGAAGTCATCACTAAAATTCCCTGCCACCCCTTCTTCTTCACATGACAGAGCTTTTTGTTTCTTCAAAGCCAGCAGGAGAATCTGTACTACAGTCCACTGAGACAGAGTCTAGTGTAATGTAACACAATCATGACCATGACATCCCATCATCTTTCCCACATTTGATGACCTCACACAAGTCTTCCCCTACTCAAAGGAAGGTGATTATTTAGTGGCATGAATCATTAGAGGACATCTCATGATGTATTTACCCAAATCAGAAATTTTGTTGTGCAATTTTAAAGATATTTCTTATTATCTTCTCTTCATCCTAGAATATATATCCCTTGAGATCATGATGTTGGAAAGAAATTTTCACTTAGCGCTGTGCCACACACCTGGAATCCTAGTGACTCTGGAGGGTGAGGCAGGAGGATCATGAGTTTGAGGCCAGAGTCAGCCTGTGCAACTTAACAAGTTGTCTCAAGAATTTAAAAAAAGAAAAATATAAAAAGGGGGCTGCAGGGGCAGCTCAGTGGTGTCACACTTGCCTCGCATGCATGAGGCCCTAAGATTCAAACCCCTAGTATGAAAGAAAAAAAAGGAAAAAGAAAGGAAAGAAATTCTATTTTTATGAATAAAATTCAGCCACATAAACTATTCAAATATTTGTTTTATAAATTACTAGTAAATTAACTACCAGGAAACAAGCCACTAACATGGGAGAATATTATTTCATAATTTATTGTCCTCTGCTTTTAGACATTGAATTCAAAAACGTGCTGTTGGTTTTCTGACTATCAGTTGTCTGGACCATCTAATTATCAGTCACAAAGAAATATGTTTAATACTAATATTAATTAGAGTAAAATTAAGTCTGTATAACCAAGAAGGCAGTAATATAATGACTAAAGTATAACATAAATTTATTACTCACACAACAGATTGTCCAGTACAAACTGACAAGGCAGCTCAGTTCCACAAAATCATTCATAGACCCAGGTTCTTTCTGTCTTCCAAATGTGTTACATTACCCTATTCAGGCCAGGGACATTTCCATTTTCCAAGAAATAGGGAGGCGGAAAGAGCCAAAGACCCAGACAATAACATCTGCTAACATCCCTATAACTCAAATATTGTCACATGGTCACACATGGCCACAAGGAATAAGTGAAATATAGTCACCATTTCTACAGCAACCACTATATTCCATCTGAAATGCAAGTGTGAGTCTCCTTTGAAATACATGTTTGTACCCACTTACAAAACTGAATTAGTATGAGTTTTCCTATATTCACCATCTACGGTTGTTACAATGAATAAACAGAGGATGTTGTCTTTCCGTATTGCTCTCTTAAGCTTAATAGGCTGTCCCTAATATGCTAGTTGTATAAAGTCATTATATAAGTATTACAATTTTCCTTTTTGACAAATATGAGATTACTTTTCTTTAGCAAATAAAATACAAGATTCTAGCATTCTTCTTTTCATATAACTATAAGAAATTCTTTTTGAATATTCATGACTTTTAATTTCCAAGTTCTTAATTACTCAAATTGTACCTAATTGTGATTTACCAAAGTATTATACTTTTGTTTTTACAAGTCTCATTTGGCTTGTTATAGGCAGTATGAGCAAAATTCTTTCTCTATCTGCAAAATGTTATTTTCAACAAATTATCTCTTTTATAACACAAGTTTCTGAAAGCACTAAGAGAGTTTTTTTCTCCCTGGCACAGCAAATCATCTTTCTCAATATGAATATTTAACCTCCTTAAATCATCTATACATGTTTTATGTAATCATTATAATTTTAAAAAATTGTTTTCTCATATTGTGATGATATACTCTAAAAGAGTTCAGGTCCTATGAAAACAGTACTTTAAGATATAAAAACATATGAAGGCACTACATTTAGGATTGTCGGTAGACTCAGCTACATTAGCTATAAAGAAAGAGCAAGTATAAGAAGAGAGAGGTGACAAATAATAACAGCCAATCATGTCACATTTTAAAATCCATTCATACTAGTCAGGTGTGGTGGTGCACACCTGTAATCCCAGCACTTGGGAAGCTAAGGCAGGAGAGTCAAGAGATCTAGGCCAGCTGGGCCATATACAGACACCCTGTCTAAATAAATAAATGTGAATGAATAAGTAATGAAAAATATGACATCCATCAACACTAAATCTGATCTTGGCTCCTCTTCACACACATATATACACCAAACTGTTTAAGTCAGGGTCAAGAAAGAATGGGAGGAATGAATTTGATAAGGGCAAGTCAAATTTAATCTTCTAAACACCTCTGGGATGTAAGTAATTTTGGTCCATTTATAGACAAAACTGAAGCTCTAACATGTTAAATAATCTGCCTGAAGTGTTCATAAGAGGCAGAGTTGAGATTCTAATCCAAGCCAAATCTATTTTTTCAAAAGTCCTTCAATTTAACAAGTTATTCACTGGCACTTTTGGCAATTTTAATAATCAATTCAGTGTTGTGTCCACTGCACAGTAAGTGACTGCTTAGCTGATATGTAACTAATCGTTATTACAGAGAAAAATATTTCCTTATCGGAAAGCCATTAACTGGGTGACTATGTGAAGAGATGGACACCAATTCACACGGCAGGGTGTATGATTCAATGTAGAGTAAACATCCTACAAAGATACATGATCAACAAAACTATCAGATCAAAAGATATTCAGGCATACTCCATGGAAAACATTAAAGTAGGGGCTGGGATTTGGCTCAGTGGGTAGAGCGCTGCGCTGCAGTCTCTGAGGTCCTGAGTTCAATTCCCAGCACCACAAAAATGGGAGAAGGGCCTGGCAATCCACTCCCAAGGCAATCCCGAAGCACTCAGCCATTGAAAACCCTATGAGGGTCGCTATGAGTCGGATACCGACTCGATGGCACCTAACAACAACAAC
>VMDO01019143.1:0-40378 GCA_007922755.1 Pedetes capensis | reverse complement strand
TTTTTTTTTTTTTTTTTTTTTTTTTTTTTTTTTTGTGGTACTGGAGGTTGAACCTAGGGCCTTGCGCTTGCGTGCTCTGCAAGAGCTGGACCACTGAGCTGAGCTGTGCCCCTAGCCTATTTTTTTTAACTTTTTTGAAACAGGGTCTTGCCAAATTATGCAGACTGCCTCTGGTCTTGAACTTGTGATCCTCCTGCCTCTGCCTCCTAAAGTGCTGGGATTACAGGTGTGCGCCACCACGCCTGGCTACAAATACATTCTTGAACCTTCAATTTACCTACCTGTTACAGAGGCTCATGATTATTTAGTTGTAATGTTTATAAATACTTTTCAGTGTGTGCTTCAAAGAAACTGAGAAGAAAATATGTGTGGAGGAGGTGAGGAAACAGTGTTATATTGACTATTTCTGGTTCTTTTCATTTGTGCCTATGGATTCAAGTTACCATTTGGTCTCATTTCCTTATGCCAGTACAAGTTTTTTCCCACCTGTATTATTTTTGCTCTTATTGTCAAAAGATAAGCCCCTAAATATGATCATATACATCATTTTCTGTATTTTCTCTTAAAATCAGTTGAGAATTTACAATCATACCATCTATTATAAAATTTGCCTACATACCTACCTTTATTGGGATTCTTTGTTTTTATCATGTGAGTTGAAATTGCTGCGTGCTGTCACTTGCTTTCAGCCGGAAGAATTTCCTTTAAGTATATTTATAAGATGGGTCTGCTAGCATAAAATTATTGCGGTTTTTGTTTATCTGAAAGCATCTTTATTTTATCTTCATTTTTTTTCAGTACTAGAGTGTTGAACCTAGGGCTTCTTACATGCTAAGCAAGTGCTTCACTACTGAGCTGCAGTCCCCAACCCCCTTTTATATCTTTTATCTTGAGACAGGGTCTTGCTAAGTTGTGCAGGCTGCCTCTGGTCTTAAACTCACAATTCTTCTGCCTCTCCTCCTGAGTCACTGGGAGGTATCCAGCCTTGTCTTTATTTGTGAAGGATTATTTTTGTGGGTATTAGATTCTTGGTTGCCTTTTTCTTTTATTTTTAGTGCTGGAGATCAAACCCAGGTATTGCACATGCTAAGTGAGTGCTGTACCACTGAGCTACATCCTCAGCCCTTGGTTATTTTGAGACAGGATCTTGCTCTGTGGCTCAAGCTGGCCTTCAACTTCCTATGTAATCCAGACTTGCCTTGAATTCAAGATCCTTCTGCCCCTGTCTCCCAAGTACTAGGATTATTACCATGCCCATCACATTTAGTTGACTTTTTTCAAGCACTTTGAATATGTCATCCCTTGGCCTTCATTGTTCCTGATGAAAAATCAGGTGTTAGTCTTACTGGAATTCCTTTGTACATGACAATATTTTTTCTTGTTGCTTTCAAGATTTTTATCTCTTTCAAAGTTATGACTAAAGCATATCTGAATGTGGACCTCCTTGTCTTTAGTCGACTTGAAGTTCATTTAGTTTCATGAATATGTAGTTAATGTATTTCATCAAATTTAGGAAGTTTTCAGCATTATTTCTATGAACATTTTTCTATTTCCTTCTAGGACTCCTATTATGTGTTGTGGGATACCATTAAATATATCAGTACATAAGTTTCTTTTGTCTGCATCCATAGCACGGTGGCGTCTGATCTCCTCAGATCTCAGAAGCTGAGCAGGGTTGGACCTGGTTAGTACTTGGGAGGGAGACCACCAGAGGCTGTAGGCTTGGGAGAAGGACCTGGCAACCCACTCCCAAAAAACAATCTGCCATTGAAAACCCTATGAATAGCAGAGAAGCACTGACAATTGTATTTCCTCTGTTGTACGTAGGGTCACTATGAGTTGAACACCAACTCAATGGCACCTAACAACAACAACTACATTTCTTTAAGGTTCTGTTCATTTTTCTTCATTCTTTTTTCTCTCTGTTCTTCAGGTTGCATAATCTCTATTGATCTATCTTCAGGTTTGTAGATTTCTTTATTTTGCCACTCAAATCTCCTATTGACCTCCTTCAGTAAATTTTTCATTGTAATAATTGTACTTGTCAACTCCAGAATTCTCATTTGTTTTTTTTAATCTCTATTGGTATTCTCTATTTGAGACATTTTCATCATGCTTTCTTTTAATTCTTTAAGCATGATTTCCTTTAGATCTTTGAAAATATTTACAATAGCTGTTTTCAAGTCCTTGTTTAAGTTCTTTCAAAGGCAGTTGCTGTTGCCTACTGTTTTTCCTGTATATGGATCACCCTATCCTATTCCTTCATGCTTTGTACGTTTTTGCTGAAACCTGGAAATGTTAGTAATGTATTGTTGCAACTCTGATATTGATCTCTGTCCACCCTCTGGGGCATATTATTTGTTGTTTGCTTGTTTATTTGTTTCATGATCTGGTTGGACTAATTCAGTGAAGTCTATGCCTCTGCAGCATGCAATCTCTGACGTGACTCCTTAAAGAGTACAGCCTTGGGTATGTGTACAGTTACTCTGAGCCCTCCATCCTCACCCAGGGATGATAATGCTTATAGCTGGGCTCTCTTTGACTGTCTCTTTCTCTGATTTCCCTGCCAACCTTCTGATAAATCATCCTGTATTGGCATTACACTCTATTGTTAGTCTCCCTCATTACTCTATCGTGTTTATGTTCCTGAGACATAAGTTGTTCCACAGTCTGATATAATTATATTGAGGCCCATTTGTAGTAGTAGTCTTTAAGTCCAGTCCTTGAGGCTTGCTCTGGCCTCAAGAAGACTCCTTTTAGCCATCTCTTTCTCTAGTTCTCTCTGAAAAATTTACAGTTGGTCTGCCTTATTTTTTGCTATCATAGAGTTACCAGCATTCTCTTAACTGCTGGCTGCCAAAATCTCCATGTTTTTTTTTTTTTTTTTTTACAATGCCCATAGTATTGAACTTCCCATGCTGTGTTCCACAGATAGCCCTCTATTGAGAGCTGCAGAGCTGTCTGTTTACAGCCTGCCTCTTCTCTAGGCAGAGCTCTGTACCAATGCTCTGGAGCTGGCAGCAGAGCTTGCCTTAGGCTTTTCTATGAGTGGAGTATTGGGTAGAAGTGGCAGCTCCTGGTCTTCTCGTTTTGCCTCTTGTGGTATGAAACCTTCATCCTATGACTGAGCAGGGGCAAGAACAATCAGAGCCCAGTGTTCTTAGCTTTGCCTACGTTAGAACTTCTGCCCTGGAGTGGCTATAAGGGCAGGGAGGAGAAAGGGAATCCTGGTCCTCTTGATCACACTTGCCTAGAATAGAGATTCTACAGTGCCAAGATGTTATAGGTGAGAATACTGGTGACCTGGTCTTCCCAGGGAGAAACTCACCCTGGACTAGGGGCTAAAGGGAGCCCAGTCTTCTTGACCATACCCACCCAGTGTCGAATTTCAGAGCTGGTCAGGAATAGCCAGTTATGACTGAAATGCTATAGAGTCGCACTGTTTTTATCAAGATTTAGTAAATTTTCCGGAGTCCATTGTTTCTCCATTTGTTATATGCCCTTAGGACAATTTATGGAGACTTTCAATGGTTTTTAAAAAGAATTTTCACCAGTTATGGTAATTTTTCAGGGACCAGATCTAAGGAGCTCTGTACATCTCCAGTCCAGCTCTAACTCTTTGAAAATAAGCTATAGTTCTTCAAAGATACTTTACCTTGTAGACCTCACCAATCCATATAGCCCTTTCTTTCCTCTCAGTCTGAATGAAACAAGGCTTTTCAACATAGACTCAGCCAGTTTCAGGTAGAAGAAAAACATTTTTAACTTCTAAATATATAAATGGCATTTCATTTACTTTAGCAATATAGCTTTCTTGGCATGAATGAGGAAGAAAATTTTCTCTATCAAAACCTTAGTTTTTTTGGAAATTTGAGTATCTTGGAGAACTTGCGAGTATTACTGGGAGGGGAAGGTTCTTTGTTCCTCTGGCACAGGCAATTCCTGTTGTTGTTGTTGTTGTTAGGTGCCGTCAAGTCATGTCTGACTTATAGTGACCCTCATAGGGTTTTCACTGGCTGATTGTTTCGGGATTGCCTTGGGAGTGGATTGTCTCATCCTTCTCCCACTTATGCAGTGCTGGGAATCGAACTTGGGACCTCAGAGACTGCACAGTGGTGCTCTACCAACTGAGCTAAATCCCAGCCCTCAGGCAATTCCTAGTGACTGTAAAAAAAAATAGATATGAGCCACTTTTCCCAATTATCACCAACACACCTGAATTTTTGCCCCTTCTATTTATAATACTGGCATTTGTGTTTTGAGGGATTTAATTCCATAGCTGGTACTCACAGGGATAGGCTCCAGCTGCTGTTTTGCAGCAGGGGAAATATTCTCAGAGAATCCTATTTTCATGGATAATGGAATATCAGGAAGCTTAGTCTAAGTCAAAAGTTGACCCTAGTTTCCTATGGCCTGTGAGTTAAGAATGGTTTTTTTTTTTTTTTTTTTTAAGCTTTTTTCAATGGTGGGAAATACGAAAAGGTGATTTCAGGACACTTAAAAATGTGAAATTCAAATTTGTGTCCATACATAAAATTTTACTGGCACGCAGCCATGCTCATGTGTTTGTGTATGGGCTGTGTCTGCTGTCACACTACAGCAGCATGGTAGAGTAGTTGCTGCTGACACTGTGAGGTCTGCAAAGCCAAAAATATTGGCCATCTGGCCCTTAAATAAAAGCTCACTCAGTCTAAAATGTGTTTTAGTGGGGGTGGCACAGAAAATTGCTTTTAACAAAACATCTTAGGGTTCAAAATGTGACATGACAGGGCTATAGATGCCCAACAAGATACAAGAAAAGAGAGAATTTCAGGACAATTATTTATATTTTAAGACAGAAATAAGAATGCTCCATATCTTTAAGCAGATCTCATTCAAAAGGAAAACTTCTTAAAGATGTATTTTATTATATGTATTTGAAACTAATACTTCTATGTTACCAGTTTTTCCAAGCTTTCTGTTTGATATGAGATTGTGACATTCTGACAGTTTTTCCTGTAATTAATGAACTTCTTTTTAATTTAGGAGATTTGTCCCTTGTTTGATGTCCCCTTCCTAGAGAAAGTGTATTTCTCAAAGGTATGCCTGCATTATGTCAACCTATGTGGATACCTCTATTAGTTCAGCTTTAAAAATGGAAGAATTCAGATTATTTCTGCCATCTTATAAATTCTTTAAAATTAAGTGGAGATATGAGTTTAAAACTATGAAATTTTAAGCTGTCGTTCTTGTTGTTAGGTGCCATCAAGTTGAGTCCCACTCATAGTGACCCTGTGTACAGCAGATCAAAACACGTCCCGATTCTGTGCCAGGCACATGATCTTATTTATGTTTAAGCCCATTGTTGCAGACACTGTGGCAATCCATCTGGTGGAGGGTTTTCCTTTTTTTCGCTGACCTGCCACTCTCCCAAACATGATGTCTTTCTCCAGGCATTGGTCTCTCCTGACTACATGTCCAAAATATGTAAGGTGCAGTCTAGCCATCCTTGCTTCCAAGGAGCATGCTGGTTGCACTTAAGCTAGTTACTTTTTATGACTAGTCAAAAGATTGACTATAAGAATGTCATGTAAAGAATTTATTTTTAGCCTCCAAATGGGCGAGAAATTGAGTATTGAGGTAATATCTTTTAAAGGTAATGTTTATGCTTTACCAAGGATCATGATTCATCATCAAGCTATAATTATTCCACAGAGAAAAGGTACTGTTTCACCTGAGTATTACGTAAGGATGTAAAAAAGGTTTTCACTAGATCTCTTTTTTGAAAGATCCCTGCAACTAGTCATATTTATTGTTTCCTGCAAAACAATTTTCATTCAACAAAGTTTATAGTAGTTTACTTATATTAAATTGGCAAATAGTTTTAATAATTGTAATAATCTTCCATCTATGCTGAAAGAAAGAAAAACAGTGTAATCCTTGATTATCGAGGGACTCACATTACCTTTGGGTTGGGGGAGTGTGTAGTGAATCAGTGTGATTTCTGAGACTTAAAACTCTTAACATTTCTGCCAGCAAGGTTCAGAGGAATATACATGTTAGTTCAGCATTAAAACCAAATTTTTATCATATTATTTATGTGGCAGAGCTTTTGAAATGGAGTGGTTTCCTGTTTTGTGTCTAATATATTCATAATATTGCAGAAGATATTGTTCATATTCACGTGTCTTCTTCCCTGTCCTGCCTGCCCAAAGCCACAGCTGTGCTTCCACATCAATTACTTTCTAGAACATTTTTCTTTCTTTCTTTCCAGGCATCTAGCAGAAATTATTGTTTGTTTCATCCCTTACATCGTGACCCCGTATGCTGATTATTGTTGCTGTGAGACTGATGCCCAAAGGTGAGCCTCAGAGTACATGCAGCCCAACTGGGATGCCATCCTGGGCCCACTGTGCATGCCCCTGTTGGACAGGTTCATTAGCCTCCTTAAAGACATCCATGTGACCTCATGGTAATTCCTAGCAGCCCCCAACAACCTCGGGAGACTTGTGAAAATGGCCCTTCATTTTTATGGAGGCAGTACCCCTTGAAATGACCAGGATACCCAGAGAATGGGAAATGTTGGTCAATCATTCAAAAATCATCCTGGAATCTGTTATTACCCACTTAGTGCCTCACGATGCTGAGTCACAGAGGTGTAGCCAAAAGGGAATAGAACTGGAGTTAGGAGGTCAGAATTGGGCCTGTACCTGGCCCTGACTCCCTGTGTGGCTTTGATATGCAACTCCTCTTTTCTGAGGCTGTTTTGTCCTCTAGCAAACAAGGAAGTTAAGTCAGTGATTATTTTTTAGTAATTATTGTTTTGATCATTGTTTTAATATTGGTTGTTTCTGTGTTTCAAGATCATTTCTGAAGATGACTTTACTCTCCCTTGGTTAGTGAGGTTCTTCAAATGCCAGAGCAAGGTCATTCTGACATTGAGTTCTTGTGCTCTGAGAACTCTTATATGTTGAGTCAAATTGTAGCCATCCTGAACTCAGGATGTCCTGTGAGATGTACTTTTTGTTTGTTTGTTTGTTTTTTATTTATTTTTTTGCGGTACTGGGGGTTGAACCCAGGACCTCGCGCCTGCGTGCTTTGCAAGTGCTGGACCATTGAGCTGCACCCTCAGCCCATTTTTTTACTTTTTGAGACAGGCTTTCTCTAAGTTACGCAGACTGCCTCTAGTCTCGAACTTGCAATCCTCCTGCCTCTGCCTTCTGAGCCACTGGGATTACAGGCGTGCACCACCGTGCCCACCCATTTGTTTATTGATTGATTGATTGATTAATATGTGGGGGTTGAACCCACAGCATTGCACATATTTGTAGGTGTTCTACCACTGAGCTGTACCCTCAGCCCGTTTTTTAGTTTTAATCTTGAGACAGAGTCTTGCTAAATTATATAGGCTGCCTCTGGTCTTGAACCTGCAATCCTCCTGCCTCTGCCTCAAAACTCATTAGGATTACAGGTTTCAGCCAGTGTGCCCATACTGTACTTTTTATTTTATTTATTTTTGATTAAATTTCTTTATTTTCCCAGTAATCTTATTAGTAATTTTTTAGTGTACAACTTCATGAGTCTCATTATGCTATTTCTATACATGGCATTTCATTGTACATTGCTTATGTTAACCTCCCCTATTACCTTCTCATGATACCCCCCCACCAATCGTCCCTCTTCTGCTTGAATGTTTTGTGTGTATATCTACCTACCTTCCTACTTAGCTACCTCCTAGCTACGTCTGTCGCCATACTACCCTGGCATCTGATCCCACCTGATCTTGGAAGCTAAGCCGGGGTGGCCTGGTTTGCCTGTGGATGGCAGACCACCTGGGAATACCAGCTACTGCAGGCTAGGGAGAAGGACCCGGCAACCTACGCTGGAAACAATCCCCCATTGAAAACCCTATGAATAGCAGAGAAGCACTGACAAGAGTGCTGCATGTGGCACAGTGTCAAGGAGTGTTTTGTTCTGTTGTATGTAGGGTCACTGTGAGTCAGACAATTTCCTTATTTACTCATGTTGATAGACACTTAGGTTGATAATCTCTGTAGTTTCCCACAGGAGATGGAGTCTCTCTTCTCCCTGGGGGTAGGGGGATGGGGTTTACTTCTAGCACCTTTCCCAAGCCTCGTGGTGCCTGGAGATCTCAGCCTGTCAGCATCCCAGCTCCCCGCTCTCTGTGATACTGTGACTCCCTGCTGTACCTGTGCAGCACACTGGGGTTGTGGTAGGTCACCCCCAGGCTCTCCACAGGTGATCATTGTTTTCAGGCCCCCTGGGGTAGCTGAGTCTCATACAATAGGTTCCCTCTCAAAATAGTGCCAGACCACAGCCCTCATAAGACATGGAGCAGGGAAAGAGTCACTTCTCTCACACTGAACCCTGCAGTCAGGAAGGTCACTGGCTCACCAAATCCCCGGAAAAGTTCAGAGGCTTCAAGGTCTGTGGGCTTCTCCTGTGGGACTGGCAGTCTGATGGCCATGGCTGTCTGGCTGACCTCTTTGGATGAGGGCTCCGTTTCCCTCCCCCATGGGAAGCTGCCCCTGGAGATGTGTGCTGATCAGTCCTTCTTGCTGTTCAACTCTGTTCTGCAACCTGGGTCCATCTCCGCAGCCCCTCTGTGGTTTCTGTGCTTCTCTCGACTTTCTTTCTGTGGAAGAGAATTTGTTCCTTCCTATTCTAACTTCCTTGCTTTACACATCAAATGGTAGTGGTTGTTAGGTGCCGCCAAGTCAGGTCTGACACATGGAGAGTGCCTTTAATCTGCCAATCTTAAACAGGAAGTCGAAATGTACTTTTTAGATTTACATCAGAGGCAGTGTGGAATCTTTCCTCTGAGGAGGACAAGTTCCAGTGTGCATCCTGGCTTGGGTGATTGCTCACTGTGTGGCCTTGAGACAGTCACTTTCCCCACTTTGAGCCTCAGAGCTTAAGAAACCCTACATCAATGTCCTTATTCTAAAAGTTAAAAGCAGAAAAATTCTTTTTTTATTTTTCAGTACTGGAGGTTGAACCCAGGTCCTCGCACTTGCATGCTTTGCAAGTACTGTACCACTGAGCTGCACCCCTAGCCCATTTTTTTTTAGTTTTTTGAGACAGGGTCTCACTAAATTACGCATACTGCCTCTGGTCTTCAACTTGCTATCCTCCTGCCTCTGCCTCCGGAGTCGCTGGGATTACAGGCAAGCACCACCGTGCCTGGCTTAGAAAAATTATTCTTAAACAAAGGTTCCAGTTGGTTTATTACTGTAGGTTGTGTCACCAAAAGGAAAATCCAGAGGACTGATTGAACTGTCTCACATGAGATGTCATGGACCTCAGGTCATGCTTTGGCTCAAATCACGGCACCCTATACTGTGGAGGGTTACTATTAAAGTATTGGCATGAGGCTCATGCTTGTTAACAGTCTGTTCCTCTTTTCTGTCCCATCACTTCTTCTCTGGATGCGGATTTTCCTGTACAAACTTTAGTGGGAAAAAACACTGGAAACCTAGACCATATGCCAATGCAGAATGTAGATAGTAGACCTTTTCTGCAAATTTCTGGCAAACCTCATTCAGTCATACCTTGCTAACTATTGTCTTACTGCAAAACAAAAGTCTTCATGAAGTTTAGGAAGAAAGCTCTCCAAGTACCATATTTGCAGATCTAACAAGGTGGTAGGCAGTTTAAATCATCTAGATGAATCACATCTTTGCAAGAATGTAGTCATTTGTTTCTCATTTATTATATCTAGGTATTAAGAGGAAAACAACTTTTTAAATTTGGTTTATTAATTTCCAAGGGCTTGAAACACACTGCTGAATTCCATTCCATGACCAGTAGGTGTCTGGCAGTGGTTAGCGAGAGGGTAAATGGGGCTTATGGTTGAAAACATCTATAACAGGGATGACAGGTAAGTGTTTAGCTCAAGTGTACTTAAAAATGCTTTGAAGCTATTTCCAAGTTTACACTGGTTAGCAATTTCTTCTCTGGTTACCAGTGGCAGAAATGGGTACATGTTTATTTCATATTTGATGTCTCCAACCTATAATCAAGGCAGTCTTTTGTTTCCTTAAAAATTACTGTTTTTCTTATATTTCTTCATTTATTAAAATTATCTCTCAGAATTACCCTTGAAAATAAGACTAAAGCATAACTCTTTACTCATCAGGCTAAGCTAATAACACTTTAATAGGTTTGATGCCTTTATAGTCTGCCAAATGGGCAATGGCTATCACCCAATTTAATGATTCATTCAACTAATGACAGAATTTTAAACACTGGCAGAATCTGTTACTTTGATCATCATTGGACTAACAGCAGTTGACAAACAAGGAAGTAAAATATGAAAGCAATGCACTGAATTTTTTGTATTTTTTGCAGTGCTAGGGCTTGAACCCAGGGCCTTGCACATGCTAGGCAAACACTCCACCACTGAGCCATAGCCCCAGAACCCCTTTTTTATTTATAAATGTTAGTGGGGTACAGAGTAAGTCATTTAATATATCCATTATGCAACTATTAAATCAATTTTGCTTACCTTCCACACTTTGCATATTTTACAAAATAGGATAAATGAAAGAAGAAAAGAAAAAAGTAGAAAATTTAATTGATATGTAATGACATTTGTATGCAACCATGGGTTATGCCCTCATTGATCCCCCTCCCCGGCCCCTTTTGTAAATTTTGAGATAAGGTCTTGCTAAATTGTGCAGACTGCCTCTAGCCTTGAACCTGCGATCCTCCTGTCTCAAGCTCCTGAGTCACTGAGATTATAGGCGTGTGCCATGGTGTCAGGCAGCACTGGTATTTTTTATATCAGAACCCCTTCTGTAGGCTATTGGTTCATTCCTTAAATGATAATTGAGGTCTTACTGTGGGCATTGGATCAAGCTATATACCATATGCACATTTTTGTGGCATAGTTGTATAATGACAGTAAGTAGCATTTGCTCTCATTCTATCTCATGTGTTTCTCTTTCTCTAGAGACTGTTATTTTAACCTGCTCTTTTTAAATGAGCAGCTTCATTTTACTCTTTACAGTTAAATCATTTCAGCTTCTTAATAGGCTGACAGTATTACTGCTTGGAAATGCACAGGCTCTATTTAAAATTACTTGGAAAATAGACATTTAAATCAATCTGTAGTTGTAAGTTGGCCTCTGTATCACCAAATCAGGTCATTGTTCAAACTTTACACCAAGCACCAGATACCAATGTTGGCTCTGTGAGAGGCCGTGGTGACATTCCGTGGTGGATTTAAACTGCCTTAAATGTTTTTTACATTTCCTTATTATTATCTAGATGCCCATGTGAAGGAACTTTTATATTTTTTATTAGAAAAACATTCGGGCAGCTGCATATGACAAGAAGGAAGGGATGAAAGGTGAGGTCATCCCTAAGCTTCCTGGTGTGGCCTCTGTCAATCCCTTTTTAGACTGCTCAGGGACATGACATGAGTTTCTAACTGTCAACTGGGATCAGCTTTGTAACTACTAACTGGGGACACTTAATACATGAGAATGATTTTAAAATGAATTTGCCTATGTTTCATGGCTTTTGGACTTTTGTTTGGCTGTGTGATAATCCATTATTAATGGGGAAAATAAATATTCATGTAAAGTTCCTTCTTCCCTTCTGTATGTTTAAAACTACTGGAGGAAGTAGGTTGGGTTGAGTGGAAAGCCCTGCATGTTGTCTGAATGTTTCAAATTTGAAAATACTTTTAAGGTTGTATAAATTGAGTTTTATTTGTCGTTGCTTACTGATTCATTTCTGCAATATGTGCACAAGAAGTTGAAATATCTTGTGTTCGCTGGTGCAAGGAGGCTCCGGTCTGGCAAAGGTCTCCAAAGCCTAAGTCAAGTCAGTGAGAACCATGTTTAAGCACTAAAAGTCTTGGATGTATGTAGATATGACTGGAGGTTTTTGTGTTTCCCTTTCCAGTATTTATTACAAAGAAACCTTGTTAAATGACATCGGGAAAGCCAGAAAGAAATACCAGGGTGATGAACTGGCAGAGGAGCTGGCTCAGATCAAACACTGCATGGACAACCTCGAGGTTTGGACCTCAGATATCATTAACTTACTCTTGTCCTACCGTGATATCCAGGCATGAAATATGCCCAGCTGAGGCTGTATTTACCAAAGTTTTCCTAGGCATGAGGAACACCTTGTATGAAGTACTCTTATACTAGGCATATGGTGAGGTAGCTGTTTTATATAAATATATATGTGCCCTGTTCATAGGCTATCCAGCATATCTATTGCAAAGTTTTGCAGAAGCTTTGGTCATAGTGGGGCTAGTATGACTACCACAAAAGATCGCATATACAAGACTGCTTAGAATAAGGAACTAAGAACTTAACAGTTTATGTACACATTATGCTAGGCATTGTTTCAAGCCTTTTGCAAATCCTAATTCATTTAGTCCTCTTAATAATTTTATGGTGTAGATATGCTGTGATTATCCTAATTTTACAAATGAGGAGAAAAAGGCACAGAGAAGTTACTTGCCTAGAGCCACACAGCAATTCGTGAAGTCACGATTCAGATGAAGGCCGACTGGCTCTGTTGGCCTATTTCTGAACTCCTCTTCTGCTTCCTTTAGGCTACTATCACTTCTTCCTTTGTTTGCCACTATCTATCAGTGACTGTAGGAGTAGCAGAGGCATGTACAGAATCCAGGGAATACAGATGTTAATTCTAAGACAGGCATCAGAAGGTATCCGAGAGTTCTTAAGACAGGGCTTGTGGAATGTGGTACCATGAAGAAAAGTGACCATGTTTCCTCCAAGTTTAATGCCATTGACCCATTTCTAAGGATATATTACCTTCCTTTCCATTGGAGGTTATTGACCATAGTTCTTTAAATGGTGGAAGCATCCGTTTATGACCTAAGCTAAGAACAGAGTCAACCACTAAGAAACTCATGCCCCTAGTAACAAAGAGAAGCAGCTAACTAATTTTAATAGCAAGTGCTATTAGGGATTATGATAATGGTTATATCATGCCTCAGGTGACAGGAGAATGGGATTGACCTTCTATGACATCTTTTTTTTCACCTGAGCTGCTGGCTTCCTTCTGTCCTTGCCTTCATGTATATCTTGTCTTCTTTCCTTTCCTTTTCCCTTCCCTTCCCTTTCCCCTTCCTTTCCCTTCCCTTTCCCTTCCCTTTCCCTTCCCTTTCTCTTTCCTTTCCCTTTCCCCTTCCTTCCTTCCTTCCTTCCACCCATCCATCTTTGTACTGGGTCTTGACCCTAGGGTCTCACACATACTTTGAAAGTGCTCTACCACTGAGCCGCACCCCCCAGACCCTTTTTCATTTTTTTAAATTTTGAGACAGTCTCACTAAGTTACTCAGGCTGCCTCTGGTCTCATAATCCTCCTGGATGTACCTGCCAAGTCCATGGGATCACAGACTTGAGCCCCAGTGCCAACTTCCCTTTGTTTTTTAACCTTCCATTGATGGGACTCTTAGGCTCCAAGAGGAGCTTGGAGGTTCCTGGGATACACTGCCTTTCCTTTCCTGGGGCAGCAGTGTCAAGGCCCAGCACCACAAGGTAGCCATGGGATTTCAGTAGGAAGCCCTCTGCTGACAACGGCTGGCAGTGAGTTGGCCGATACCAATGATTCTAAGCTTGGTGGAGAGGGAAACTGGTAGCCCTGCTGCGAGGGGATACAGCTGAGACACACATGACAACAATTTTTGTCTGGGTAATTATGCAGCATGTAGGAAAGTAGCTCTTAGCCTGGTGGCATTTGGCTGTGTGTGGAGATGTTTTAGTTGTCAAAACTGAGTGTGTATGCAAGGGTGCTGCTGGCTTCTACTGAGTGGATGTCAGGGATGTTGCTATATATCCTATAGTGTGAGGGACAGTATCCCACAACAGAGAATGTTCTCGGCCCAAAATGTCAATAGTGCTGAGAAATCCTGTTTTAGAATAGTTTGATTGATTCTGACAAAATGGGGAGGACTAGGGTGTTTCCTCTGTTTATGTGGGAAGTTTAGTTTAAGTTTTCTTATGTGTATATGTCCAGCCCATTTTAGCACATAGCTGTGCTGCTGGTGTTAACCCTCCGACACTCAAAACACAATCTTTTTCCTGGCTACCAGGCTCAACTTGCTTTCTTTTGTTGCCTTTGGATTTAACAATTTTTCCCTGCTTTCTTTGTGACCTGAATTCCTGCTTATAGAGATTCCTTCTCTGTCATCCTCTCTTTCATCCATCTTCTTTTCTGATCTTTTTTCTGTTCTAGTACAGGGCACAAGTAACCTCACTAAATACTGTTGTCTTTAAATTTAGAGGCTGTGTCATGTTTATAACTATTCAGAAAAATCTATGAAGTGTTGTATTTCCTCTGTTTCTCACTCTTGGACTTCTTGCCAACAGGACGATGATGCAATGGTTAAGCTGGTAGAAACACTGGAGATGCTGCCTACATGTGACTTGGCTGATCAGCATAATATTAAATTCCACTACGCATTTGCACTAAATAGGTAAGAATGGTTATGTGTAGGGTTTTGAAATATGCCATCTGTTGAATTCTGCTTCCTCCTTTTGTTCAACATTCAAGTATGAGCTGGGTCATATGCTAAATACTAATGTTATAAAGATGGTCAAGGTATAATCTTCGTCCTCTGGAACCTTGTCTTTGGAATATATATTCCACCTGTGTGATCATACATGGAAGCAAATCCTAATGGCTCAGGTCATAGATGGTTTAATGAAGGTTTGTCCCAAGTGATGTGGAGGTATAGCAGAGGGAGGGAGTCATTTGCTTGGGAGTAGAGAGGCCTCTCTGGTGTTTTACGGGCTGGGTTTTGAAGAACTAATAAGAGTGACATGGATGGTAGAGGATGGGGTGGGGGGATGGTAAAAAGCCCATTCCATTTGGCCAGAGTGTGAGCGTAGATTCCTTTGTGTGTAAAGGTGCGTTCGGGAAACACCCAGTGCAACTAGAAACAATATGCAGGTGGAGAAAATATAGACAATCAGGCTAAACATGGAGGATGGGACCATGTCTTGACAGGGCTTTGTATACATGAATAAGGAGTTTATAGTAGACTGTGGGGGACCAGTTTAAGCAATGAGATTGATATTGTATGATAGGTCGAGAGGGTGTTGTCTTTATGTACTAGTACAGTCTGAACTTGGGAGTTCAAAGTGCTGGGCTAAGTAGAGTGTGTGAAACCTGAAAGTTCCTACCTGGAAACCACAAGCCTCAAAAGTTTAAGTGGTAGGAGTATTAGCTAAGATGCTGTAACAAAGAGCCCACAAATGCAATGATTTAAGTAAGATTGAAAATTTTCTTTTGCATAGCAGACTAGAGAGGTGTGGGCCAGGCTAGTGGCACAGTACTGCTCCAGGAATTGTTTCAGGACTTGCCATCCAACGGTTTTATAGTTTTTTTCATCCCATGGAGTGTTGGCCTCATCTGCATAGTTGAAGCAAGTCACTGTCACTGTGTTTTCCAGCTGAAGGGCAGGGGTAGGAGAGGAAGCCCAGGGCTAGTGATTTCCTTTGAAGCAAGGAGCCACATGACTCTACCCACCCAAAAGTGAAGCTGGTAAATACTGTCTGCCTGGGTGGCTATGTGTCCATCCAAACATGGCTACTATGGATTTGGAGCATCACTACAAGTTTGCTGTATTCAACTTCATGAAATTCCATGTGCCTAAATATCTTAGTTCTACTGTTTCCTTTTCTCCACTGATAATATATACGAAGAAGTAATTATTGTAAGAATCATGTCCAGATACATTCTCTCCTGTTCCCCACTCAAACTGGGAATTACATATATCAAATCATGCAACAGAGCATTCTGGGACTGCAGTTAAACTTGGCTTGAAAGTCAGAGAGGTCTAGCACTTCCTCATCAACCTTCTAGTAGCTGACATCTTCAGCTTGGAATCAGTAAAATCAGGGTGGAAAGTTAGCTGAGTGAGAGGACTCTTGCAGCTGACTTCCCAGTTTCAAATCCTCTGTGCAACAGCTGGTTTGGGCTACAGGCTAGTTATACTTACCTATACTTGATCCTGCCTGCAGCCATAGCCCTGGGACATCCTATCCCATCAGATCCTGGAAGCTAAGCAGGATTGGGCCTGGTTAGTACTTGGATAGGAGACTGCCTGGGAACACCAGGTGCTGTAGGCTTGGGAGATGGACCTGGCAACCCACTCCCCCACCAAAACAAAACAAAACAACAACAACAACAAAGAAAAACAATCTGCCATTGAAAACCCTATGAATAGCAGAGAAGCAGTAACAATACTGTTTCGCCTATTGTACACAGGGCCGCATGAGTCAGATACCGACTCCATGGCACCTAACAAGAAAATACTTGATCCTTGATTTATAAGGATTAAATGCATTACCACCTGTGACGTTCTTGGGAGAATGCCTGGCACCCTGTAAGTGCTATAAAAGATTGGCTCATTGAATAAAAACTAAGGGCCATATAAGTTCATCACTATGTCCTTTTTCACAGAGTAGAGGTAACTGTTGTCAAACAGAGGAAGAAACAATTGAGTACCATTGCCTCAAAGGCATAAAAGAGTGAAACATGATTTGAAACGGAAAATTGTGGATGTGGTAGGATGAAGTGATTCTGAGATGGATACATTTCCAATTTGGAAGCGGAGGGGCCAGTGTTGCATGACAAAGAGCTACCTTTCCCTTTGTCTTCTATTCTGTCTCCTGTTCAACAGTAGCTCTGTATTGTAGGTCAGGCAGGGTCCTCAATGCTAAGAACCTCATGTTCTCCAACAAAGTAAAGATTTTCTTTCTTTTTGGGTGGTACTGGGGTGAACCCAGGGCCTTCTGCATGCTAGGCAAGTGCTCTACCACTAGGCTGCAACCCCAGCCTCTTTTTAATTTTTTTTATCTTGAATCAGGATCTTACTAAGTTTACACAGGCTGCCTCTGGCCTTGAACTTGTGATCCTCCTGCCTCTGCCTCTCCAGTTGCTGGGACTACAGGTGTGCACCACCATGCCTGGCTCAAACTAGGGGTTTTCTATAGAATTTCAGTGTTTGCTTTATTTATACATTTAAACATTCAATCCAAACTAAAATTTCACATTTTTGCTTTAGGCTCAATTGGCCACCTATTAACATAGTTGCAGTAGGATTTGGCATTGTGTGCAGTTTTGGTACTACTGTGTATCTGTAAGAGAAAAACAGTGGTGAACAACAACAAAGTTTTCCTGCATTGCAGTTGACTTTTGACTCTTAGGAAGAGGAGCAAATCATGGCCATAAATTAGCTACCAGAGGTTGGCAGGAATGAATGGCATTTGATCCTCAAATGGCAAGGGATCCCTGTCAGTAGGAAAATGGACCTGAGCCAGCCAACTTTTCCTGGTATCTTCCACTTCACTGCACTCAGAAGCCCATTCAAATCTACTTCAAGTTTCCAGTGAGAAGTTAAACTGCTGGCCTCTCAGTGGCATGGAATCCTTTGTGAGCAATTTTTATTTGCTGTTGCTTTTACAGATGGGACTTTATTATGTACACCAATGCAGGGAGAATATTCTGGCCAGGGATCCCACCAGTGGGCAGAAAGATGATTGTGTTAGTTTTTCATTGCTGTGATTTCACTTGAGAGAACTTAAGGAAGGATTTGCTTTGGCTCATGGTTTCTGAGGCTTCAGGCTATAATCCTTGACTTTGTTGCCTCTGGACCTGTGGGGAGGCAGAATACCATGGTGGGGAGCAGGTGGTGGGGCAGAGCAGTCACCACCTGGCAGCCAGCAGGCAGAGAGAGGGAAGGGGGCAGGTGAGGAGATGTATCTTCCCACTGCATGCCAGCACTCACTCACTTCCTCCAACTGGGATCCACCTCCTACTTTTCACCAGCCCTCAGTAATGCCATCATATGATTAATCCATCAAGGGATTTATTAATTTAGAGCGCTCAGGGTCCAATCACTTCCCAAAGGCCCATCAGCTAGCAGCCAAGCCCCTAGTACATGAACCTGTAAGGGACATTTCATATCTAAACCATAATATCTGCCCCTGGCTGCCAAAAGGCTCATGTTCATCTCATAAAACAAAATGCATTTAGTCTATTTCCAAGAGTCCCCATGGTCTTAATAGTTACAGCACTGTTCAGAAGTCCAAATCCAAAGTGTCTTCTGAGAAGGCAAACTCCTAGCTGTGAGTCACCATACAACTTTAAAAGCAAGTTGTATACCTCCAACATAGTGGCACAGAGCAAACCACCTCATTCTACAACAGATAAATGGGAGGCATAAAAAGAGGAATGGTGCCAAAGCAATACCTAAACCAGCAGGGCAAACATTAAATCCTGTAGATCCATGTCTGGCATCCATGGCATGTGGTGGCATCATGTGAGGTTCAATGGGCTTAGGCAGCCTTGCCCTTTGGTCTTGCTGGTTGTTGCCCACCTGGCTGCTTTCTTGGGCTGGCCCTACTCTCCACTTGCAGCTTTCCTCAGCAGACATTCCACATCCTGGCATTTCTAATATCCTGGGGCCTCCATGGCTTCTTTGGTTTCACCTTCAGAGCTTCTTGCATCAGCCTCTCAGGAGCAGCCTACGGGTTCCTGGCCCTGCCACACATTGCCTGGTTTCTCAGACCTTCCTTTGAAATCTGGGTGGAGCCTTGATGATCCTATAACTCCTGCATTCTGTATGTCTGCAAAACCAGCGTCATGGAGATGGACACCAACATCTGCTGCCAGCTCATGCAGTAGCCAGTCCTCCCTGGACCATGGTTGCATTGGCCCCTGAGTGCCTGGGTACATGAACAGAGGAAAATACTTCATTGGGTGGCCCTGTGCCAGCTGAGACTTCTCAAAGCAAAATCTTTCGAATGAGCTAATCGTTACACCCTTGACCTTGTCATGGATGGAGTCTGGCCAATCCCTTAGATGCCTTCAAGGCCTCTTTCCTGTTGCCCTAATATAAAGGATTTAGCTATTTCTTAATTGTCCTAATCTCTTCAGTAGCCACACTTTCCTTGGCCCCAACTTTACTTACATCTTTTCTGAGCAAACTGCAATTTTTTCAACCCCTTCAGTTCTGCTTTTTACTCATTGTTCTTACTGTAATCTTGGCTAAAAGAACACAACAAAATACATGCCACAGCCTAAATCCTGGGCTCCCTCGAAATTTCCTTTGCCCACATTTCCAAACCTTTTCAAAGTCTCGCAAACCAGTTCCAAATGCTTCTGAACCATATCATTAGGTAAAGTCACAGCCACAACCCACTCCTAGCACCAGAATATGTATTAGGGTATTCTAGATGAACACAGCCAATAGAAAAGGGGATTATTAGATTGGCTTACACAAGAGGAGTCTGGATAGGCCAATAATGGCCATTTGCATGAGAGAGCCAGAAAACCTGGTAGCCACTCAGTTCAAGAAGCAGGAAGCTGCAGGGTGGGCGGGATGGCACACACCTGTAAAACCAGTGGCTAGGGAGGAAGAGGCAAGAGGATCGAAAGTTTGAGACCAGAGGCAGTCTGCATAACTTAGCGAGACACTGTCTCAAAAAGTAAAAAAATGGGCTGCAGGTGCAACTCAGTGGTCTAGCATTTGCAAAGCATGCAAGTGAGAGGCCCTGAGTTCAACCCCAGTACCACCAAAAAAAAAAAAAAAAAAAAAAAAAAAAAAGCAGGAAGCCTTACAATAAAAAAGACCAATGATGCAGTCCCATTCTGAGGCTGAAGCCCTGGAAGCTCCCTGAAGTGTGGCTAGTATATGAGCTCATGTTGAAAGGCTGAAGAAGCTGGAGTCTGTCCACAAGCAATGGCAGAAGTAATAGAGGCACTTGCTCAGGAAGAATGAGCTTACGTGTGCAGGATATTGGCTGCTTTTTCCACTTTTACTCCACATGGGCCCCTAGCCTATTGGCTAGTGCTGCCAACATTCAGAGCAGGTCTTTCCCCCTCACTTACTGTCCCACATATCATCTCTGGAACCACCTTCACAGACACACTCCAAATTGTGCTTTACTTATCTTCTAGGCAGCTTTCAATCCAGTTAACCATCAAGATTAACCATCATGATGGTCCAGAAGAAGAATATCAGAACCAAAGTCCTAGCTTTAAAACAAAATAGTTTGCCTGTTGTAAAATAGAAAGCATGTACTCATTTTCTACTTCCTGCATCTTTGGCTCAAGACTGCCAATTCTGGCAAAATTTACCTCATTGAATTACTAAGTACTTGGAGGGGAAACTAGGTGCAGGGCACAATTATTGCAATGTCTGATAATAAATGAGGGGAGTAATAGAGAGAGGAATAGACTCTCTGGAACCTGAAAGGGATCAGATATAATAGATGCAAGTAACTGAATCCAGCACACCCCAGAGGGGCTCCAAGATTGTTCTACAACCTACAGCACTCATCTGAGCCTCAGCCTCTGGTCTCTTCAGCCAGTCTTTCTGGGGTAAAGAGATACTTTCCCAGGGAGGGTAGTGTGGGTCTGTCACCTCTGCAACAGCCTATGCGATCAGAGTATGAGATGGTAGCTACATATTGGAGCTGCTTTTGTAATACATACTTTTGGTTTGGTTCTTGTTGTTGTAAAAGCATGTAACTTAAAATTTGCCTTTATTTTTAAGCTTATGGTTCAGTAGTGTCAAATATATTTACATTATTGTGAAGCTGATCTCTAGAACTTTTTCATCTTGCGAATCCAAAACTCTGTACCCATTACACAACTCTCTGCTTTGCTCTCATACAAGCCCCTGGTCACCACTGTTCTATCTTGATGAATTTGACTACTTTAGGCACCTCATGTAAGTGGAATAATACAGTATTTCTTTTGTGCCTCCCTTATTTGACTTAGCACAATACCCTCAAGGCTCGTTCGTGTTGTGGTATGAATCAGACGTGCATACTACATTTTGTTTATCCATTCGTAAATCAATGGACAAATAGCTTGCTTTTACCTCTTGACTATTATGAATAGTGCTTCTATGAACATGGATGTGTGAAAATGTCTTTTTGAGACCCTGATTTCAATTTTTGTGGATATATGCCCAGAGGTGGGATTGCTAGATCATGTAATAGTTTAATTTTTAACTTTTGAGGAATACTATACTGTTTTCCATAGTAGACAGACCATATCGTATTCCTACCAGCAGTGTACAATTTCTCCAGTCCTTGGGAGCACCTATTTTCTGTTTCTTTTTTTTAGTAGTAGCAATGCAGTGGGTGTAAGGTGGTATCTCATTGTAGTTTCAATTTATATTTCTGTTATGATGAGTGATGTTGACAATCTTTTCACATGCTTGTCAGCCATCTTTGGAGCAAGGTCAAGTCCTTTACCTAGTTTTTTGTTTTTCTTTTATTTGCGGTATTCGAAAGTTGTACTCAGAGTTTTACTAAGCAGGGTAGGGCCTGGTTAGCCCTTGGACGGGAGACTGCCTAGAAATACCCGGTACTGTAGGCTTGGGAGAAGGATCCTGCAGCTCATTCTCAAAACAATAAGCCATTGAAAACCCAATGAATAGCAGAGAAGCACTGACATAGTGCCAAGCATGGCACTGTGTCCGAAAGTGGTTCATTCTGTTGTACATAGGGATGCTATGAGTTGGATCCAACTCAACAGTACCTAACAATAATTTTGGAAAGAGCCATGCTTTGGAAAGCCATTTGGAGTAAGCGTGAAAGCTGACCAAGAGCTCCTGATTTCTGGATGGTGTCCCTTGGTTAAGCTGAGCCTTTGAGAAACACTGCAGAAGAGGAATAGAAATGGCGCCATGCTGCCTGGTGCGCTCTGGCCCGGCCCTACTCTGGTCCTTCTCCTCCCCATTCAGCACTCTGTAGCTGCGCCCACCTGCCTTTAGTGGGAAAAGCAGCAGGCTGTTGGCACTTGTGTTTGCATGTGGTGTTTCCTCTGCTGAGAATGCCCTTTCCCTCACTGCTCACGCAATTGACTTCAGAGACACTAGACCTTAAAGTATCATCCCTGAGGGATAGAGGATACTTTAGGGGCTATGTGTCCCTTCTGGAGAGATGACGCTACAGTAAAGAATACTGAAACTGCTATTCCTATTCTTCTCCTAGAACTCACTCTGTACTTGTTTAATGCCTACCATCCCTCCCACTAGAATGTAAATCTGACAGGGGGCTAGGTCAAGAGTGTCCAATCTTTTGGCTTCCATGGGCCACATTGAGTAAAGAATTGTCTTGGGCCACATATAAATTATATAATATAGTTAGTGTATATACATACTATTTTGTTGTTGTTAGGTGCCATCAAATTGGGTCTAACTCATAGGGACCCTACATACAGCAGAGTGAAACACTACCTGACACTGCCATGCACATGATTTTTTATATTGGCAGTCACTATGTTTCTTCTCATTTTGAGTTGTGCCATATAAGCAAATGGAGGTCCCAGGGGCTTTACTCCATTCCCATCATTAAGGTTGACTCTACTTTGAGGAGGCAACTCTTCTCCAGTTGTCTTCTTGAATACCTTCCAGCCTAGGAGGCTCATTCTCCAGCACTATATTTGACAGTGCTGCTCAGCTATTCACAAAGTTTTCAGTGGCTAATTATTTTGGGAGTGGGGTACCGGATCCTTCTCCCTAGTCTGTCTTAGTCTGGAAGCTCAGCTGAAACCTGATCACCGTGGGTGACCCTGCTGGTATCTGAAATACTAGTGGCATAGCTTTCAGCATCATAGCAACACGCAAGCCCTCATAGCACAAGAAGCTGACAGATACGTAGGGGATATATGTAATATAACTTTTGTTGTTATAAAGTTTAGAGAAATGAGAACAGTATAAATCTATGTGGCTGGATTCCCAGCTGTCCTAAGCCACATACAGCCTGTGGGCCATGGGTTGGACATACCTATTCTGGGCCTTTGTATATACAGTGCCTTGTACCACTGTGCCGCCCACATTGTAGTTCAATAAATATTTGGTGAATGAATTCAACAAATGAATATTTGTTGAATGGGTGACTGAATGAGTGACTAAATGATCAACTATGGTATAGAGTTGGAAGAGATCCATATATAATGAGTGGGTGCTATAGTTATGATAATGGTTTGGCAGTAAAAGGTAAGTCTATTGTATTTGTTTTTGAGTTTCTATGTAAAACTATCTTATTCATACATATTGAGTATATACAGAAAAATAGAAAAACAGTTATTGCTGATACCACTATCCAAAGCTAACCACTGAAGTTGGGCATGGCACAGAGCAGGGGATTCAAAAAAGCAGAGGTCAGCCAGGCACCGTGGCACAAGCCTGTAATTTCAGCGACTTGGGAGGCTGAGGCAGGAGGAAGCTCAAGGCCAGAGGCAGCCTGTGCAATTTAGCAAGACCCTGTCTCAAAATTAAAAAATAAAAAAGAACTTGGGATATGGCTCAGTGATAGAGTGTTTGCCTAGCATATGCAAGTCTCTGGGTTCAACCCCTTAGTACTAGAAAAAAAAGGAAAAAATAGAGGCCAGTGCAGGCTAGGCCAGGGTCAGTGATGATAGAAGTCTTTCTAGTCTGGGACCCCAGGTGGCTGCCAGAAGGGAGTTTTGATACACACTCTGAGGGGAGTAGATCTTGCTGACCGAGGAAGCTCATGCCTTCTTGGTGTTGCTGACTTGTACATTTGTGAGGATAGGATAACTACTACAGCAAACAGCCCCACAGTGTCAGTGGCTTACCATATGGAAGTTTATTTTCACTCATGCAACATCGAAATGTGGGTGTATCATGGTTGGGCAGTCTCTTCTTTAGGTCATTGCTTGACAACCAAGTCTCTTTCCATCTTAAGGCTCTGTCCTTTCTTAGATCCTTAGATCTCCTTTCAGCCAGATGGGAAGAAAAGGAAGGACATGGTAAGTTGCAAGGGAAGGTTTGTCTATGTATTTTGTAATAGCTTTATTGAGATATAATGCACATACCATATAATCCACACATCTAAGTCAGTGTTTTTTTAGCCTATTTACAGAGTTGTACAATCACTACTACAATTAATTTTAGAACATTTACACCCACCACCAAAAACCCTCCATGTCATTACCACTTACTCCCTTTTCTAGTTTCCTCCAGTATTTTTTGACTCTGAAGGGAGAGTTATAAGAGCCTGGGGAGGAGGTGATGTTCATTACTTCTTCATATGCCCCATTGGCCCGAGTTCAGTCTCATGGCCCTATCTAACTTCAAGGGAAGTTGGGAAATGGGGTCTGGCTGCGTGCGCAGGAGGAAAAGGAAATGTGTTGTGGTGAACCTGCTCCAACTCTCAGAGAAGGAGTGAGATTTAACTGGATCTCTCAGTGTGGAGACCCCTGGTCACCTGGCAAAGAGCAGGACCAAGAGTTCCGGCAGGAATACTGTACAACTCCCACTGCCTCTGTACCAGTGGTAAAGCCAGCCTGCCAAATGACCAGCTCCATCGCAGGGTCTACTGACCACAGCAGAGCCAGCCTTCATGGGCAAGGGTTTGTGATTGCAAGAGACTGGGCAAAATTGCGGGGATGGGAGCTTGAACAGGATGATTTCATAGTGCTTCTGCCCCGTGACATAATGAAGATCTGTTTGTAGAATAGGCAAACAGCCCTTCTGGTTTGTGTTTCTTTGGATCTTGGCATCACTCACATGAAAACAAAGGGCACCTTTAATTGTTCCCTCCTTCTCTTCTGTGAACATGAGGCATCAGGCCAGAGGAAGGCACCTGCTTTGTTGTGGCAGGTGCGTAGCTATCAGAGTGCAGCCAGAAAAACAGAAGCCACTCTACATATTTAAAATAGAGGAAATAGAATACAGGAAATTGGTTGCACAGGTGATGGAAGAGCTGAGGAGCCAAACAGAAAATCATGAGTCAAGAGCTGGGTGTGGTAGTACACGCCTGTAATCTCAGAGACTGGAGATGGAGGCACAGGGATTGAGAGTTCAAGGCCACAGGTAGCCTATGTAACTTAGCATGACCCAGGCTCAAACAGTGGCCTGGGGGTGCAGCCCAGTGGTAGAGCACTTGAAAAGCATGGAGGAGGCCCTGGATTCGTCCATCAGTATTGGAGGAGGAGGAGGAAGAGGCGGTGGCAGAAGAGATGGCAGAACGAAAATGATGAGGCAGTCCAGACATTAGCAGCAGTGGGAAGATGCTACTGTCCCTTGGTCAGAGGGGTCCAGGAAAGAGGTGATGTTCCCAGAACCTGGTGCCAAGGTCACTTGGAATGCCCATGAGGCAGCTTATAGAAGAGCGGCAGCTGCCGCTGGAGCTGCCCACAAACTATGAAAAGAGGGAGAAAGTCATCTGGACTTTTTCTCCTTCCCATCCCCCAATTACTTGTTCTCCAGGGCCTCCCATTGGCTGCTGTCAGCTGGTCATCAGGAGCCTGGAGGGTCCCTCCCTTGCACAGAGAAAGGAAGACCGGGAGTGTATCTGCGGGCGAACAGACTCATTGCTGGCCCAGCAGGACACTAACTTTCAGAATCACTGCTTGTCTTCTACATATTTTTAAGCCAACTCTATTAAGGCACAATTTACATAGAATAAAATGTAAAATTATAAATGCACAGTTTGTTGAGTGTGGCCAAATATCTTCATGCAACTACCACCAACAAGAGAGAGAATAATTTATATCAGGAAGTTCCTTTTTGCCTCTTCCTAGTCACTTTCCCCACCATGCATCCCCAATTTGGATAAATTTGCTTGATCTGTATTCTAGTTTCCCAGTCCTTTCTTTTATAGTGTCCAAAATGGTGTTATGTCCATTTAATGATTTTTTTTCCACTTTAGATCTTGTGTCTACAGCCATCCCACCCTTGCCCAGCAGCCCACTCCTGAAACAATCAGCTATCAAAAACCCTGTGAACAGCAGAGAAGCACTGACAATAGTGCCGGGCATGGCACAATGTCCAGGAGTGTTTCGTTCTGTTGTACATAGGGTCACTATGAGTCAGACCCGACTCAATGGCACCTATCAACAACAACTAGGTCTTGTGTTTGTGTTTGCGTTTCCATTTCTCTCATGAAATACCTCTTCTATTGTCTTGCTTTCTCTTCCCCCTTCTATCTCCATCCCTCTCCTTCTCTCTCTCTCTCCCCCACACATACTATAGAAACACTGTGTTTATAATAGTTTCTCTCAAGTTCTTGTCTGCTAATTTCAATAGAGTCATCTCTGAGTTGATCCAAATGGTTGTATATTGGTAAGTGTGTCACATTTTCTGCTTTTTGCACATCTCATAATTTTATGGTACTCTGGAAATTTTATCTAAAAGAATTGGAGACCAAAGTATGATTTTATTTTGTTTTGTTACTATCAGAGTCCTTTCCTAGGCCTGGTGATTAGCATGTATAACTGGTTTTCTTATTGTTCTAGAGAATAGTTGGGTTGAGAGTAGACTGTACTTTTCATTAGATTCAGTTCACCTGTGACTTGCCCAGCCCCCAACCTTCTGTCCCTCTGCTGTGTTTTCAGTCTCAGTCTTGTCAATATTTGATCAGAGAGGGCTGAGGACTGCTGTTTCTGATATCTTTGGATTCAGTGCTTGCAGGGCCTGGAATCCAAGTGCTGTGATAACACACCATAGCTTTCTTTTTCTGAGCTTCTCTTTCACTGTGGTGTTCTTGGCCAAATGCAGGGGGCCGGTAGAGAGCAAGAGAATTGTTAGGCCAAGTGATTTGTTTTTGCTTCCAGATTACATTCTGTGCTGTCAAGCCCATCCTATTGTTTACATATTAGCTGATTTTCTCCTTGTGCTTGTAAATTTTTTCTTTCTATCAAAGACTCCTCCAGTCACCAGTACTTAGACCAGAGAAGCAAGTATGGAAGCTGTCACGGCTCTAGATTTCAGTTCATCAGGACTTCCTTCTACTCAGTATGATTTTTATGTTGCTTAGGTTTTTATTATTAGTGTAGGAGTGAAGGCCATTCACATTCTCTACATCTTAATGGGAAGCAGAAGTCTCCTAAGGTTTTGAGGAGGTGATCCAAGACAAAGTTTGTTATAGAAAGGGTACTGGTCAAATGAGACATCTTGCTTGGTAATGCTCAGGGCTGGCTTAGAAGATGGTTTATTGAAACCTTATCTCCCATCCTAAGACTTTTCTCCTTTCAACACACAATATAGAAAAGGTGGACAGATTGACAGGATGATTAGTTCCCAATAAGTGCTCAGGCAGGCCTGCAGCTCACTCTAGCACTGTGAGGTAAACAAAGTCAACCCCACTTCTCAGATGAAAAACTGAGGCATAGAGGGAGAAAGGCATTTGCTCAAAATTCACATGATGTGAGAATAATGAGAATCTAGTACTAGATGATTCCCAGTCCAGAGGTCTGCTTTTATTCTGTGCATTTTACTCCATACAGAATAGACTATCTAAGCCAGGTGCAATGGCACACACCTATAACCCTAGCGACTCAGGAGGCAGAGGCAGGAGGATAATGAGTTCAAGGCTGGAGGCAGCCAGTGCAACTTAGTGAAACTCTGTCTTGAAAAAAAAGAGAGATTGAGGGTGTAGCTCAGTGGCAGAGCACTTGCCTAGCATGTGCAAGACCCTGGGTTCAATCTCCCCAGCATTGAAAAAAAAGATGGTATGTTTATATATTCATAGTATGAAAAACTAAAAAAAATCTAAAGTAGTTGTTCCTCTTAACTCTAATCTCTGATCCCACTTATATTCCAGAAGCAATCTTGCTTGACAGTTTGGTACATGCCATTTCAGACAATTTTCTGTGTACTTACATGTTGTTAAAATATGTCATACTATAGGGCTTTAAAGCCTGCAGCTGTAGCCCTGTGGCATCCGATCCTGTCAGATCTCGGAAGCTAAGCAGGGTCAGGCCTGGTTAGTACCTGGATGGGAGACCGCCTGGGAACACCAGAAGCTGTAGGCTGGGAGAAGGACCTGGCAACCCCCTCCCAAAAAAATCAATCTGCCATTGAAAACCCTATGAACAGCAGAGAAGCACTGACAATAGTGTTTCCCCTGTTGTACAAAGGGTAGCTATGAGTCGGATATCGACTCGACGGCACCTAACAACAACAACAACATAGGGCTTTAAAAATATTGTATATTGGAGTTACTCTGTTATTATTCTTTGTCACTTAGAAATCAATGCTTGGAGATCTTTCCATGTCAGTTCTTAGTTTTTCATTCATTTAATGGACAATTATTAGGCACCTGTTGTGTCAGATCACTTTATGCACTGGGGCACAGCAGTAAATAGATCAGATAAAAAAATTCTCACCCTCTTGGAGCTTACATTCTATTTGGGGTGGTACTGGGAGGTTGAACCCAGTGCCTTGCATGTGCTAGGCAAGCACACTACCACTGAGCTGCACCTACAGCTCCTTTTCTATTTTTTATCTTGAGACAAGGTCTTGCTAAGTTGTACACACGGCCTCTGGCCTCAAACTTGGAATTATCTTACCTCAGCCTCCTGAGTTGCTGGGATTGCAGGCATATTCCACTGCATTCAGCTTGGAGCTTACATTCTAAAATGGGGAGAGCCAATAAAAAAAATAAATAAAATTATGAAATTAGGTTGAAGTGATGTCAGTCAATAAGGAGGTTGCAATTATAAGTTGGGTGCTCAGAGAAGACCTCACTCACTAGAAAATGACATGGAGAAAAGGTCAGAAAGTGGTGAGGGAACATGCCATGTAAATGCTGGGATGCCAAAAAATGTATATGTGTTTTAAGTGATGTTAGCTATGCATTACGTTTTGAAGTCGAATTGAATTATGATGGTAATCATTTTGAGCACCTGTTGTAATTGCAGAAGTCAAATGTGACTTGTATTCATCTTTTGTTATCAGTATATATTATTACAATTTTTAACACTTAAAATGTGTATAGATGTTATGGTACCCTCTGTATATGGGGAAAGAACATTCAGCTAGGAACAGCAAGGAGGCTCACTGAGCTGAGGCAGAGTAGGTGATGGGAGAGTGGATGATCAGAGATGAGGTTGAAGAAATAACTGGGCACCAGATCTTGCAAAGTGTTGTAGGCCATTAAAAATAATGATGCTTGTTCTACGCTAGGATCTCTTGGAGAGTTTTGAGTAGAGGAGGTACTTTACCTGACTTACAGTATAGTAAGATCATTGACTTCTGTGTTGATAATAGATTGTAGAGAGGTATGGGTAGAAAGAGAAAATGATGATAGCTTGGACCAGGGTGGTCATATGGGAGTCAGGAGGAACGGACCAATTTTAGAGATGATTTGAAATAAAAGCCAATAGTATCTACTGAGTGAATAGAGGAGGGTTAGGGGAAATCATTCATGACACTTAATGTTTTTGGCTTAAATACCAGAAAGAATGGGCTTGGGTTTAGCTCAGTTGGTAGAGTGTTCCTCTGTACTCTGAGGCCCTGAGTTCACTCATCAGCACCACAAAAATGGGAGAAGGACCTAGCAGCTCAATCCCAAAACAACCAGCCATTGAAAACCCTATGAATAGCAGGGAAGAATTGGCAAAGTGCCAGGCATGGCACAGTGTCCGGTAGTGTTTTGTTCTGTTGTACAGAGTCCTATGAGTTGGACCTGACTCAATGACACCTAATAACACACCACAAAGAAAAAATAGAATGGCTAACAAGACAGGGAAGGCTGTGAGAACAGAATGATCAAATATTTGATTTTGGATGTGTTGAGTTTGAGGTGTCAGATATGCAAGGGAGATGATGAGAAACAGTTGGATATGTAAGTCTGGAGTTTAGGGGAGAGGTCTGGGCTGGAGATAGAAATTTGGGAGTCATTAGAATATAGATGGTTTAAAAAACCATGGCACTGGATGATATCACTAAGGAGCCATTAAAGAGTAACCATTAAAGAGGAAAGGTCCATGGGTTGTCTCTGGGGACACTCTAATGTTAAAAGAACAGAGAGCTGAATAGGAACCAGAAAATTGGACTATGATAGGAGGAAAAGCAGGCAAGGATGGTATCCTGCAAACCAAATGAAGGAGAAAGGAGTGCACTGTTGTCAGGTGCTCACATAGGCACCTAACAACAACAAGGAGATTCTAACATGCAGTCATGGTCCAGACCCACTCTCGGCATTTCCTGCTCTTCCTTGTGAAATGGTCTTAATTTTCCAGGAACAGATGCTGCTGACTGATTAAATACAGGAGTTTTTATCTCTAGGCTTTTTCTTGGATACCTTGGGATCTGAAAATGATAAACAGATCTGAAAGCTGATTATTAACCATTAAAGAGATTAGCTGTTTAGCACCTGTCTGAAAGTGGCTTTTAAGCTGAAAATCTTTGCTTTTCACTTTTTTCCAGATGCTTGATTTTTGTTTTGTTTTGGGTATACTCAAAAGACCTTTTGTTTTGAGTAACAAGGGTTAAGTTTCAAGTTAATGAAAAACTTTAACGGAAATCTTGATGTAACTAGTCCAAAAACAAAGGAAAAAACACAACCTAAACTCACATCAATAATTAAGCATTTAAGTGAGTTAAATACATTCTTTGCAAAATCCTGAATATTTTACACCTCAAAAGTTGGCTAAATAACAGGTGTAGAAATTTTCGCCTTATTAAAATTTTAATCTTTTTTGTATTCTCACCACAGACATTAGAAGCTATTTAAATCCTTTAGTAAATTTGAATTGGGTTGGTAGCTGTTAGCTCTTTAAAAATTAAAGAATATCATGGGCAGGCTGTGCAAAAGGAGATCTGGTTTGCAGGCTGTTTAAATTAGATTCTATATGACAAAGAGGGGAAAGATTGAATACTATATTAAAACAGCACCATGATAGAAATGGAAAAAGAGTTGAAATATAGACCTATTTATTGCAAGCTTCCAGAAGGACACAGTGTCTAGATTAACTTTTCTCAACTTGAGTTGGATTCCAATAAGAGAATTAAGCCCTAACGCTCTATGGCATCCATTATATGAAATGAATGAATTTCTCTCATGAGTGTAGAATGGGGCTAGCTATGTACTACCCTTGGAAGAACTGAGAAAACAAGTACCTCAAATAATCAAATAGTTTTCTCTAGGGACTAAATCTGTTGTTCTAATTCTATCCTTGAGAAAGGCTATTTTAGGTACTAATCTGTCTTCTTGGATGTGCAGTAGTTTTTTGAGATACATATCCTTAGGAAAGAGAACATGAGACTTTAAAATCACCAAGAAATTAATATGGATAATTTCTTTATTCTTTTATTAGAATAGTTATTAACAAGATATACACAGGGCCACCTTGTATAAATCCCAGCAGTGGAATTATGAACAGTTTGACATGTATTTTTCCAGGCTTTTGTCTCTGTAGATAAACATATATGGTACGTGTTTATTTCAGAGAACAAGATCATGCTTTTAATTTGGTTCATCAATTTTTCCATGCAATGTTATGACTGTTCTATATAATTATATATGGATCCCTTTCTGAGGGCTGCATGGTATTCCACAGTTTAGTTGTTAGAAAATATATATGTCCATTGCTTTTGTTAATGGACATTTTTGTCATCTCCAGTTCCTCACTATTATAAGCCATAACAAATATCTTATACAAAGAATTGTTTTAAAGATACTGCTATTTTATAGATTCTGGGGACTGGGGTTTAGCTCAGTTAGTAGAGCGCCGCTCTGTAGTCTCTGAGGTCCTGAGTTTGATTCCCAGCACTGCAAACATGGAGAAGGACGTGGCAACCCACTCCCAAGGCAATCCCAAAACAATCAGCCATTGAAAACCCTATAAAGGTTGCTGTGAGTCAGACATGACTTGATGACACCAACAATAACAACATTTTATAGATTCTAGAAGTAGAATTGTTGAGTTGGAATGAGTCCTTTTACATGTTGCATTTTTAATGTAACATTTCAATATATTCAAAGGTAGGGAATAATGTCATTGCAGGCGGGGTCCTTCATAGACACAGACTAATAGGATAGCTAGAGATACAAGAAGAGATTTATCATGGAAATTGGCTCCAGCGATTACAGAGGCTGAGAAGTTCCAGCTAGAGACTCAGGAAAGCCAGTGGTACAATTCAGTCTGAGTCTAAATGTCTAAGCACTGGGGGTTGCCATTGGTGTGAGTACTGGAGTCTGAAAACTTAGAACCAGGAGCTTTCAGTGTCTGAGGGCAGCAGAAGATGGATGTCCCTGCTCAAGGAGAGAGAAAAATCTATCTATGGATCTACTCTTCCTCAGCATTTTTGCTCTATTTTAGCCTCAATGGGTTGGATGGTGCCAGCCCACACTGGTGAGGGTAGGCATTCTTTACTCAGTCTACTGATTCAAATGCGAATCTTACTGAGAATCACCCTCACAGACACACCCAGAAATAATGTTACCAATTATCTGAGCATCTATTAGCCAAGTCAAGTTGATACAAGATTAACTATCACTATAATTAACTCCCATACAGTCCTTATTCACGTGGATAATTATCATTGTGTGGTCAGTTTAGTTTCCCATTCACTCCAACTCCCTCGTACTCCAACACTAGATTTATTTATATTTTTGTGGTACTTGGAGGTTGAACCCAGGGCCTTGGAGATACTCTTTGCAAGTGCTCTGCCCATTTAAAAATTTTGAGTCAGGGTCTTGCTAAATTCCACATGTCACTTCCAGCCTCGAACTCATGATCCTCCTGCCTCTGCCTCCTAAGTCACTGGGATTACAGGTATGTGCCACCACACCTGGCTCAACGCTACATTTATTATGAGTCAAAGCCTTAATATGTTGCCCACTGATATTTCAGTGTCTTTCTCTAAAAGTTAAGAACACTTTTATAAAATAATCATGATTATGGTATTGTACCTAAAAACAAATAATTCTCTAATGTCAGTGTTCATGTTTTCCCAATTGTTTCACTGATTACTTGAAATTTATAGTACTGAGGGTTAAACCCAAGACCTCACACATACTAGACAAGTGCTCTAGCATTGAGCTGCGCCCCCAGCCCCTTTAATAAGTTTTTGAGACAGGGTCTTACTCAGTTACACAGGCTGCCTTTGGCTTCAAACTCATTACCCTTCTGCCTCAGCCTCCTGAGCCAGTAGGATTATAGGTATGCACCGTGGCTCCTGGCATTTTACAGTAGGCTTGTCTGAATCATGATCCAGACAAAGTCTATCCATTGCATTTGGTGGTTACGACTTTTAAGTCTTTGTCATTGAATTGCTTTCCCCTTCTCTTATTTGCCCTTTTCCTTATGATTTATTTGTTGAAGCTCAAATAGAGAGTGAGTGTACGTGGATGAGATTTACTGGTGCACATCTTAAGCAGTTGCTGTATTTGAAGAGGAAAAAGAAATGTTCTTTAGAATATATTCTTTTCTATTAAAGCACAGCACCTCACAGCCAGTGTTTCATCAGAATGAATGCACATATGTTCCTTGGTCTTGATTCAGATATTTATGATCTCAAAATATTTATCTTTCAGGAGAAACAGTACAGATGACCGTGAGAAAGCTCTTCAGGTCATGCTCCAGGTCCTGCAGAGCTGTGACCATCCAGCCCCTGATATGTTTTGCTTGTGTGGGAGGACCTACAAGGACATATTCCTGGATTCAGACTGCGGAGATGACACAAGCTGAGGCAGCGCCATTGAGAGGTAGATAACACATTCAGCTCTACAAAGAACAGAAGTGCATAGGCTGAGCACCCAGGTCTTTTCCCTACTCATGTGTGGCTATCTTGTGGCAGTGAATTTTAAGTTCTCAGAACCTGAGGAGGTGGTTGGAATTTTGTTGAGTGGAGGAGGAAGGACCCTCTTGGCATCCTCTAGTCTGTCTAATGGGTATTTGTACTATGCTCCAATGTTCATCAAGCTGTGTTTTAACTAGTAGGTTTAAATGATGTCTTCTTCCTCCAAGAATTATATTTTAGCCAGGTGTGGTCGTGTGTGCCTGTTATCTCAGCACTTGAGAGGCTGAGGCAGGAGGATTGTGAGTTCAAGTCTGCATGGACTACATACTGAGACCCTGCCTCAAAAAAGAGTTTTATTGTTGAATTCTCTTGTCACATGAATGATAAAATTACTTCTGGTTTGCAAGACCTTGGTATTAACTGTGCCACTTAAAGATATTTTTGTGTTATTACTTCATTGTTCAAATCATTTTTCCTGATCATAATCGCCATACTTTCTCATGGAAGAGAAAGAAAGGTTTTATGTATAGAAAAGAATACAGGTGAGACTTTAAATGGGACTGTTAACCTTTCCCTATAAAAATAGCATTCCCAGTTTTGTATCTCACTCCTTATTATAATGTGGTAGATCCCTTGACTTTTCCTTCCTTTATGCCATGGCCCTGATAGCTAGTTAAGATGTGAGATTCTGATATTATGGTTTCATACATGAATAAATGATTCCATGTTTATGGCATGAACAAATTGCATGAAGAAAAATAAACTATGATTGCCATTTCTATGTAATAAAAACTCAATGTACAACGAGTCTAATTTTAAAAATGAGATTTGGTCATCAAATTGTAGGCATCTTAGGAGAATAGGATTATAATGGATTTTAAATTTATTTGTGTCCTTTAATATGATTTTTCTATTTGCACAATCATTACTGGCTTTTATAATAAAAACTCAAGCCTGAGGAAGAAAAATTTAAAACTCCCTAGTGTAAGTTACCGTGCTGCCATTACAACAATTTTTCAAAGTTATTTTTAAAAAAGTTATTTGAGAGCTGTATGTAGCTGTCCATCATGGTGAGATGAGGGGGCTGTCAAACAGTAAATTAGAGTAATATTTTTATGAGAAGGTAGTTTATACTAGTATCTGCACATTTTTGTTCTAATGTAATAAGATGAAGTAATAAGAATTTGATTGTTCTATACAGGTATCGCAAAGGTTTTATACTCCAATCATCTGTTTACTTGGGAATTAATCTTGTAGTTTTGCTGATAATTGCTGGATAACAGTTTGAAACTTCCATGGAACTAAGGAAAATAGGTAAAACTGTTCATTATTGTAGATCTTGCTGCTTTAGCTACATAAGTATAGCATTAAAAATTATGTTCAAGTAGTGTTATTTTTCAAAAGGAAGAAACAATTACTTTCTGACAGCACACTGGAGACAGCAGCCAAAATAAAGTGTCTGCTTGTCCTCTACCTAAAGGCTTGTCTGATAGGACAGAAACTTGAAGGATCTTTCATGATTTGATCTAAAATTCAAATTCTTAAGGTGTCCGGCTGAACAGTTTACTGGGAAGAAAAGGGAGCTTGGAGAAAATGAGCACAGTTACTGGGATGTGGGTCATTTCTTCACCATCACCATGCTGGCTAATGATGTCGGGAAGGCTGTCCAGGTGGCAGAGAAGTTGTTCAGACTGGAACCTCCCGTCTGGTAAGTCACCTTGTCATCACCTGTGTCCGTATCTGACCTTGTCCTGTAATGTCTCCCTCAAGGAGAAAAGGTAGAAATGCACAAAAGGATGACAGCTTCTGTGTTTCTCCTTGTGACTTCTTCATTTAAACTGTGAGGACAGACGTAACAGCTCTGAGGCTCATTGCTTTTATGGGAAGGGAGGGAAACACAAGACATGTGCACACAAAGAATATATCCCTGCATGCTCTATCCCTGAAATTAGACTCTTAGTCTTATTAATTTCTGCAGGCTGTCTAGGTCTTCAACAGCAAAATGCTCTTTGGGACTAGCATGTATTATGCATTCACGAGAGCACATAGTGAAGCTAAAAAATCACACCAGGAAGGTAATGTTCATCACAAACAACAACTGGGACTAAAAGACCAGTAATCGAGTATGTTCAATAAAATGGCAACAGGGCAGTAGTCTTATAATTAGCCCATTATGCAACCATTTAAATATGCAAGAAAGAATACTTAAAGACATGTTCATGGTTTATTATAGAATAAGAAAAGACAGTTTCTTTATTGGTGGTTCTCAACCTTTATCATACATTAGAATTACCTGTGTTAATTAAAATATCGATTTCTGGGCTCACCCTCAGGATGTCTAGTCTAGTATGTGTGAAGTACAGCCTGAGACTTTGTATTTATAAATTACAAGTTGGAGCTCATGGTCTAGGAACCATACTTTGGGAACTACTTTGCTATATGATTTTACTTTAATTAAAAATGTGTGCTTGGTATGTGACTCATAGGGAAAGGCCTGGGAAAGATACATAATACATGACTTCCCCATAGACACGAAGCTCCATTAGAATTTTGATTACCTTATTGATTACTACAGTCTTTTTTTTTTTTTTTTTCAGTACTGGGCGTTGAACCCATGGCATCGTGTATTCTAGACAAGCACTCCACCACTGAGTTGCACCTCCCTTTTTTATTTTGAGACAGGATCTCATTAAGTTGCACAAGTTGCCTTTGGCCTCAAACTTGCAATTCTCTTGCCTTAGCCCCTTGAGTAGCTGGGAGTGCAGGTATGCACCACAGTGCCCAACTGCTACAGTCTTATAATAGGTGCTCAGTAAATGTTTGTATAATAAATAAATAATGAATGAGGGATGTTCTCCAAAATGTTGACAGTGGTTATCTCATGTTGATAACCTTATAAGAAGTTTTTGTTTTCTTCCTTATTTCTATTTTCTGATTTTTTCTAAAATGCATGTGGATTACAGGTTGAGAATTCCTTATCTAAAATGCTTGAGACCAGAAGTGTTTCAAATTTTGGAGAGTTTTTGGATTTGGGAATATTTGCATAGATTTTACCAGTTGAGTATCATTAACTCAAATCTGAAATGCTTCAAAATCCGAAACTTTTTCACGTGCCAACATGATCCTCAAAATCAGAGAATCAAAATTGAGGATCAGATTTCTGATTCTCAAATCAGAGATGCTCACCTTGTACTTGCATAAGTTTTAAAAATTTAATGATCTGTATTTATCTGCTGCCTCTTATTTCCTAGTCAGTGGGCCAGTTGGACTCCCAGGGGTAGGAATCTCTTCAGTCACGTCTACTTTGACCCCATTTCTTTCCAATGTGAAGGATCATAAATTTGACTCTCTAACCATATCAACCTCTTAGAAGTTTTTGGAGGCTGAGAGAGGATAGCCTGGTTGGGCTTCCACCCCTCCTGGAATGGGTGCTGTGTGCATATTTCTGGTCTTTAGGTGTCTTGCTGCATCCGAACCAGATGGAGCTGACTCCAGGGAGAGGAGACCCCAGGGTTGGATCTATTGCCATGTCAGCACTTGGGCTGACTTATGGTGGTGTTACTTATTATCAGGAGTCCCCAAGACCACCTTGAGTCACATAATTGCTAGAAAGACTCACAGAACTCAGAAATGCTTTTAAACTCAGAGTTATGGCTTATTATAATAAAAGGATACTGATTAAATCAGCAAAGGCAAAAGGAACATAGAGAAGAGTCTAGAGGAAACCACGTACAAGCTTCCAGTTGTCACCTCCAAGTGGAATCATATAGACAGTGCTTAATTCTCCCAGTAGTGCTACATGACAACAGACACAAAGTGCTACTGTCCAGGCAAGCTCACTAAGCCTTAACATCCAGGGTTCTTATTGGGGGTAAATTTCGTAGGCATGGAGTGTTCATGATGCTGATTTTAATACCCCAATCTCCAGCCTCTCCAGAGGCCAAACAGATACAGTACATGGCCAATGGCCTCCACCACAAATCATATTATTGTCATAAACTGACTGCCATGGCCCAAGGTCCCTGGTAAACAAAGGCCCTCTTAGAAGGCAGGATATTCCAAGGGCTTTGAAGTAATGTCTTAGTACCCAGTCAGGAGCCAGACCTTTCTTTGGAATGTGTGGAGTTTGAGCAGTCAAGGCCTGGTGAGCACCCAAGCAGGTCAGCTGGAGTCTAGCTGGACTGCCTTTCCAGGATAGCTCCAGACTTTATCCTTGAATGGCAAAATAATACCAAGTTTGATTCCCAGCACCACAAAAATGGGAGAAGGATGTGGCAATCCACTCCCGAGGCAATCCCGAAATAATAAGCCATTGAAAACCCTATGAGGGTCACTATAAGTCAGACACGACTCGATGGCACCTAACAACAACAACAACATGATATTTTCAGCTGAACCATCACCATTTAGTACCAGAGACAATGTGATCACCACTGCCTGCAACTATATTTTAAAAAGTTCAATTTGCTTGAAGACAGTAAAGGCATGGACAAAGTAAAGATTTCACAATATCAGCATCACATGATATTCCATAATTATGTACAACATTTTATGTGTCAATTAAATTTTAAAAAGTTAAAAAAGATTTCATAATATCAAAGTCTACATGGTCAGAGAGCTGGGATTTAGCTCAGTTGGTAGAGTGCTGCGCTGCAGTCTCTGAGGTCCCAAGTTCGATTCCCAGCACTGCAAAAACGGGAGAAGGATGTGGCAACCCACTCCCGAGGCAATCCCGGAACAACCAGCCATTGAAAACCCTATAAGGGTCACTATGAGTCGGACACGACTCGACGGCACCTAACAACAACAACATGGTCAGATTCTAATTTTTTCAAAAACTGAGTTTCAGATTAGTGATTACCAGGGACAGAGGAGAGGATGGGAATGGGAGGGAAGTAGGCATGACTATAGGAGGGCAATAAGAGGGACCTTATAATGATGGAAATGTTCTCTATCTTGGCTCTATCAATGGCAACATCCTGAATGTGATACTATGTACTTATAAGATATTACCATTGGGGTCAACTGGGTCAAGGATATTGGAGATTCTGTCTGTATTTCTCTTTGAACTTCATGTAAATCTAAAAATACCTCAAAAGAAAAAGTTTAACTAAAAATAAGACGGTGGTTTGAAATATTGTCATTTTGTAATTGCTTTTACTTTGAAGCCATTTGCTTTTGTTATTTAAACATTATCACATGCTCTCCAGTGACTACAATTTGGACATTGTGCACTAAAATTGAAGTTTAGTCCAGTGTTGGTAAAAATCCATGCTTTTTGATTGTATAGGACTTATTTTGCCTACTGTTGGATTTCTTCTAGTTATGTGGCTACCAATGATTGCTTATGAAGTACTTATGACATCATATAAATTTAAGTAAATAAAGGCATGGGAAGCTTCTTTTAAAGGGAATGGAATTGAATTAAGTTTCTTTAGGAATCTAATTTTTGGAATTTGTGATTTTTCTAGGTACCTGCAATCATTGGCTCAGAACCTCTTATTAATTCAGCGCTTCAAGAAAACCATTATTGAACATTCACCAAGGCAGAAACTGCTTAACTTCTGGTTAGATGTAATCTTTGAAGCAACAAATGAAGTTACTAATGGACTCAGATTTCCAGTAAGATCTGATAAATCCATTTTTTTTTTTGTTTATTGGTGCTGGGGATTAAATCCAGAGCCTTGAACATGCTGGGCAAGCACTCTACCACTGAACTACATGCCTGGCCCCAAATTTCTTTTTTCTTTTTTTTTTCCTGGTACTGGGGGTTGAACCCAGGGCCTCGCACTTGCATGCTCTGCAAGTGCTGGACCACTGAGCTGTGCCACCAGCCCATTTTTTTTACTTATTGAGACAGGGTCTCGCTAAGTTACGCAGACTGCCTCCGGTCTCGAACTCACAATCCTCCTGCCTCCACCTCCCGAGCCACTGGGATTACAGGTGTGCGCCACCGTGCCTGTCCCAAATTTGTTTCTTTAAGACAAATAAACTAGAGCTTACTGATATCTAATTATTGAATGCTCTGAAAGGAAGAAAACTGTAATTTACAATGTTAGGATAACTGTCAATCCTATGTACAATCAACAAGTGATATATCAGCTCCCTGGTAAAAAAAAATTGGTTGTATCATCTCAAATAATAGCTCTCAACTGAGAGTGATTTTGTTCCGCAAGGGACATTTGGCAATGTCTGGATATATTTTTGGTTGTCACAACTGGGGAAGGAGGTGGTGCTACTGGCTGCCAGTAGCCATAGAGTCTGCGAAACATCTTACAATGCACAGGACAGCCCCTCCCCAGTAAAGAATTATCCAGCCCCAAATGTCAATAGGGCCAAGATGGAGAAACCCCACTCTGATGAAAACATGGAATTCAAAGCTGTCTCCTGTTAACCTTTGATTTGGCTCCAGTACCACTAATTAATACTTAAAACTTTATTGAAAAATCAGAATTGCTTTTAGCTTTTCATTGTTTTTGTTCCAATTTTGCTACTATCTTATAAGATATCTAAGTGTCCTAGAAATTGGACTTCAATAATTGTGTTTCATATTTCTGCCATGAGATTTTATGAGCATGCGGTTTTTAAGAATTTCATTAAACATTTAATAAAAGATGGAGTTGTTGGAAATGATTACGGTAATTATTTTGTTCCTGGATAATACATTTTAAAATCTTCTTTTAATTATGAAATACTTCAAACCTGAAAGGTACAAACCATTAATGAAACAGACACTCAAGTAAGTGCTACTCAGGCTTAGCAATCTTAAACATGTTATTTTATTTGGAGATGTATTCCCTATCTCCTTCTCTCCCTACCTCTCCACCTGCTGGCTCTTTCTCTCTCCCTCTCTCTCCCCCTCCC
>VMDO01019142.1:0-40414 GCA_007922755.1 Pedetes capensis | reverse complement strand
TTTCTAGCCCATCTATATTAATAACATTCCTTGGTATTATTGGTGTTATTATAATTATTTCCAGGACTGTTAAAGTTGGGCTGTTCACCCTGAGGCCACCCCCTCCCCCATTCCTCATTCCTCCTTGTTCCTCCTCTCCCTCATCTCCTCTCCCAGGATTTCCTCCTTTTGCTAGATCTCTCCCTCCTTCTTTTGTGTTCTTGGGCTTGGTTTCTAAAGATGCAAAATTCTGCTTTTCCAAACATACACAAATTAAAGCCAATTATTTTGGGAGCCACTACTTCAATCATCAAACTTTGAGGAACTATTTATGAAAAAAAGCTTTAAGTGGTCAACAATGTACATTAAATTTAGTGAAGTTACAGAAGTAAATGGACATGAAGATACAGTACAAACTGTCTATTGCACAAACTCTAAGCCAACCCAGTTACTTTAGAAAGCTGAGGGGTTTTTTTGTTTTTTTTTTTCTCCCCACATTGGGAATGACTATAGGTGGAATTTAAGGTTGCTGTCTCTTACGTATTTGTTGTTAGGATTGTTTTGGGAGTGGGCTGCCAGGTCCTCCTCCCTAGTCTGTCTTAGTCTGAAAGCTCAGCTGACACCTGTCCACCATAGGTGGCCCTGCTGGTATCTGAAATACTGGTGGCATAGCTTTCAGCATCACAGCAACATGAAAGCCCCCATAGTATGGAAAACTCATAGACAAGGGAGCCTTACATATGTATCCTATGTAAACTTCTCCCTTTCAGCATGGAAAGGACCTGTAGACTCGATGGGACAATCCCCCCTGTAATAAGATCACGCACATAACACAAGATAGTATGCCAATGTAATTAAGGTGACTAATTTGTTGACTTAAGTTAATAAAATGTAGGTAATGTTGGGGTGGTTCTGATCTATTCAGGGGAGCCCTTAAAAAGGGATTTTAGCAGTTTTAGAGAGAGACAGAGAAGTCAGAGAGACATTCTGATGCTCTGGTCTGTCAACAATCTGAATTGTTGGAAGAGGTCCAAAGTTCCAGAAGAAGGCACAGTCCAGCTGACCCCTTGACTTTGGTCTTACATATATAACCTTGAACAAAGAATTCAGATGTACTGCACTCAAAGTTCTAACCTACAAAAACTGTGAGATAATGAACACATGTTTCGTTGTTTCGGTAATTTACCTCACAGCAGTAGAAAGCAAATGCAGGGAACTTCGAATTTAAACAGATTTTATTTAAGTGTGTATTTATAAAATACTTTGGTCAGAAGCAAAAATTTTGAATGAAACGTTTTGTTTTCATGCTGTTTATTCAGAATATGATATACCACTTTGAAAGTTCTTCCTAAGACATTCCTAAGAAAACCATGTTTACTATATAGGGGTCAGCTGAGTGTGGTGTGACGCACCTGTAATCCCAGCATTCAGGAGGCTTAGGCAAGAGGATTCTGAGTTTGAGGACAGCCTAGGATACATAATGAGTTAAAAGCCAGCCTGTGCCATGCAGTAAGATTCTGGTCTTAAGTAAAAATCCTTAATACCTACCTACCTACCTACATACATACATATTTGGAGGTCATAGACACACCCATTTCCTTAATCCATTATTTACTGAAATATGTAGTTAAGTTTAAAAGTGCAGAAAACAATTGCAATACTGTTTAAGTATAATACATGCTCACGGAAATTAAAATAATAAAAGTATATATGTAAATAGCAAATAAAAAGCCAAATTATGCCTTTGGTCACTCTAACCTTAGTCTTATTTTCACTTATTCAGTAAATGTTGAATGTTTGTTAAGAGCTAGATATCATACTAAGCAGTGACCAGTGGTTAGCAAAGAATAGATTTAGTCTGGTCCCTGCCATATACTACTTTCATAGTGACAGAAACGAAAACATCACACAAGTCATCTATAATTATAAATTATGATGGGACAAAGAAGGAACACTACCATGTATGTGGAACATTTCCTGTTTGAGAAATAAAATGGGTACATTATTCAGACAAGGAAAGACTCTTTGAGGAAGTGACATTCAAGTTAAGAAATCAAAATTTCAATTGTGTTTATTTAATCCTGCTGATAGATCACCTGTAATTCCTTGGAAACAAAAGGGATTCTGGGAGTGGGCTGCCAGGTCCTCCTCCCTAGTCTGAGTCTGAAAGCCCAGATGATCCTCAGATTATAAGCAGCTCACCTTAGTCACTGATAAATTAATGAAGGGATTCATTAACAGTAGACCTGGAAACTATTTAATAATTAAAATTTTCAAGTTATCAGTCAAGTAAATGTCATTAATCCTGTGGTTTCCTGGGAACTCCACATATTTATAGAATGGTCAACATGTATGAGAGTTTTATAAATAGTGCATTTTCCTCCTTATTGAATTTTTATAAAAATAACAGTTATATGAATAAGATCTCTTTAAAACATTTCCCATAGATGGTTAAATATCCATTGAATTTTTTCCCATTCATTCCTTGGATTTCTAAACTTACTGATTTATTTCTAGTGACAAGTACTAAAAATCAGGATATTTAGCATCTCTGTTTCCATATTTGTAAGATGAAGGGGCAGAGCTCAAAATGAGGTAATTTCCTGTTCTAGATTTCTAAGGGTTGTAGTCTCAAAACAATTTTTGGCATTCATAAATGTGTAATCACATTTTCCTCCCATAGAGTTTATGGAAAACACCCCAGATGGTTATTCATGACTAAAGTATTTTGGTGTTTAACCAAATTCAATCAGAAGCAAGAGGTTGGGTACACAGATAGAGGAAAGATGGGACAAACCCAAAAGTAAATTTAAAAATTCCAAAAAGATGGGAGCCCTCAGAGGCAAACAAAAGGATTCTGCTACAGGAGGAAAAACTGTACCTAGAAAACAGTGTATTAGTGTCAACTTATCTCTAACTTATAATACTTACATTTTATTTTTTGGAGTAACCCATCACACAGTTCCTCCAAGGTTACTAACTTCCTGCCTTCCTTTTTTTCCCTTTCTTTCTTCCTTCCCTTCCCCTCCTCTCCTTTCCCTTCCCTTTCCTTTTTTGGTACTGAGGTGTTGAAACCAGGACTTCACACATACTTTGCAAGTATTACACTACTGAGTTGGCAACCCCAGTCCCTTTTTCACTTTTTTTTTTTTTTTTTTTTTTTTTTTTTTTTTTTTTTTTTTTTTTTTTTTTTTTTTTTTTTTTTTTTTTTTTTTTTTTTTGAGGCAGGGTCTCATTAAGTTATGCAGGCTGCCTCTGGCCTCAAATAAACTTGTGATCCTCCTGCCTCCACCTTCCCAGTCACTGGGATTACAGGCATGCACCACCACCCTGGCAACTTAAAATCACTTCTAATACTAAAACCATTCCACTTATAGAAAGTAATAGATCATAAACAATAATTTGAAAAGCTAAAAGAACCCTAGGAAAGATTGTTGTTGTTATTAGGTGCCGTCCGACTCATAGCGACCCTCATAGGGTTTTCAATGTCTGACTGTTTCGGGATTGCCTTGGGAGTAGATTGCCAGGCCCTTCTCCCATTTTTGCGGTGCTGGGAATTGAACTCGGGGCCTCAGAGACTGCAGTGCAGCGCTCTACCCACTGATCCAAATCCCAGCCTTAGGAAAGATTATAAGGACTCAATTCTGTAGGTGCTGTTGTTAGGTGCCATCAAGTCAAGTCTGACATACAGAGGAAATGCTACCTGACACTGTGCCATGCCCAGCACTATTCAGTGCTTCTCTGCTGTTCATAACGTTTTCAATGGCAGATTGGTTTTGGGAGTGGGTTTCCAGGTCCTTCTCCCAAGCCTACAGCACTGAATAATCCCAAACAGTCTCCCATTTAAGTACTAACCAGGCTCGACCCTGCTTAGCTTTGGAGATCTAACAGGATCAGATGCCAAGGTCCTGTGACTGGAGGCCAATTCTGTAGATAAAGCATAGTTGTTGCAGCTCATTATATCAGAGCTAGAATTCAATGTTCTAGCACTGACTGGCATTTCTGAACCAGAGCTCAGATCTGGAGGATGTGTGGTATCAAGGAAGGCTAGATTGTAATGCAGAAGCAAAACCAATGGGGCCAAAGTGCATGGAGGAAATAAAATTCACTCTGGACAAAGCTAAGAAAAATTTCCCTCATTCTCTGGAAAGGACACAATGGCAAAGTTTCAGACCTTCAAAGGCCCTTCCATAACAATGTCACTGCAAGAGGGTTTCCTGGAAGAAGGCAGAAAGCAACACTTAGCTTTTTAAATGAAAAGCAAAGGATGAGCCGGTCTTGTCAGCAGACATATATATCAGCTTGACAAATACTGTATTAATTCAAGCATTCCAGGTCCCTGATGATGATAATGACACAATACACATATTGAGTATCTAAAAGCCACTAACATTTTTTCTGCAGAGGACAAATAAAAATAAGATTTATCACCAAATACGAAAATGAAAACAAGTGTTAGCTGCCAAAAGGCCTGCAAATTTTCATATGTTAAAAACCAGGAAACTGACAAGTTTCTAAATTTTTAAACAAAATTTCCTGAAAATTGAGAACTATAAAAATTTGCTGCACATGCCATCCAAAATAAGCAGGAGATATAGTGCTCAAAATGCCCATAATTTTCTGTGAATTCAGTGAAGTAGCATGCTACAATTCATAAGGGCAAATAGACTTAAAGTGTGGGAAATATTTTGTATGTCTTGTATATAATTAATACATTGTAGGCATTAAGCTGCCCTAGAAGACTTCCAACATATTTCTGCTCCCACCTCAACTGTAGGTCCTAGCCAGGCTAGATATTCCTTATAAGTGCTTCCATGACCTTTGGGGCATCTGCTAACAGCATATCTTGCTCCAGACAGACTCTCTATAGATGTTTACTGAAGAAACAGCTGAACAACTTTGCAAGTCAGATGTAATTTCTAGGAATGTTATTTTAAAAACCTCTTATATATTAGGCAAAACTATCCACCTTGGTTAGCCAAGGCCCAGTCACACAGTGGGGTAAACTTTTCTAAACAACTCTCATGATATTTCAAGGATAAGCAGATTCATTTTTATTTCTAAAGACTTCCAAGTAAGAAAACTACCCTTTGCCTATTTGTCCCAATAATCACCAACTGCCACTTTTCTCCAGTAATTTTATTCATTTATGTAGTCATTTGACACACTCTTATTCAGCATTTTCAGTATAACTGGTAGTATTCTAGGCCTTGGGAATGTACCTAGTGGAGCAAGAAGAACCCTGTACATATTCTGATGGGGACAGAGAGGAAATAAACAATAAACAAACAAACAAAAAATGTTAGTGGTAAGTGCTGCGCAGAGATTTAATTCATGAGATTTGATATAAAATGAGTGGATGGTTACTATAGATTGGGAGGTCAGGAGTAGCCTCTCTAAAATGTGACATTTGTACTCAGACTTGAATTCCCAAAAGGACAAACTCTGTTGGCAAGAAGGAGAAGGTTCTGAGTCAGTGCAAAGGCCATAGGGTACAAACAAGCTTAACTTGGTCACGGAAGAGAAAGATAGCAAGTTGGGGACTAAAATGAGAGGGTAAGTGTTATGTGATGAATTGTGCCTTCTACCAACTGATATGTTGAAAACTCCTAGGACTTCAGAATGTGATTGTATTTAGAAACAGGATCTTTAAAAAGGTAATTATGTCAAAATGAGGTCATTAGGGTGGAACCTAATCTGATACAACTGGTGTCCATGTAAGAAGAGGTTAGGACACAGATACATAGGTGGAAGACCATGTAAAGGCAATGGGAGAAGGTAGCCATGTGCCAGTCAAGGGGAAAGGCCTCAGAAGAAACTACCCTGACAACACTTTGATCTTAGACTTTTAGTCTCCAGAACTGTAAGAAAATAAATCTCTGCTGTTCAAGCTTTCCAGGCTTCGGTACTTTACTATGATAGTTCTGGAAAACTAATACAGCAAATAGCCAGACAAAATTCGGGATATAGGAAGGGGCCAGATCAAATCAACCTCAGTAAACCAGTACACAGGGTTGAAGAGGACTGACATAATTTATGAAGGTAATTCTGAACAGTTTTGTGCAAAGTTAATTGGAAGATACAAATGGAAGTAGGGAAATTAGTTAAGAGGCAGTTGCAGTTATCCAAGTGGAAGATGATAGTGGTTTGCATTAGTGGTGGTGGAAGGAAATAAAACTGTATGAAGTTAACATATATTTTGAAGGGAAAGTTGACAGGAATTGGTGGATTAAATGTGAGGATAGAGGAAATAAAGGAACCACAATGACTCAGATTTTTGTCTTGAACTATTGGGTGGATGAAGGTACCAATTTCTAATATGGAAACAGCAGGAAGAGCAAATGTGGAAAGACTTAAGAATTCTGGTTTGGCCATGTTGAGTTCTGTGGAGTATGTAGTCAGAACTGGGAGAAGAACTGGGTGTGAATGGCGTGAAAAGGTACAAAAACCAAGAGACTTTAAAAGAATTAGAGTGTGATCTGAACAAAGTGATGGGAGATTTGCTCTGTTTATTTCTTTTAATAATTATATTCTAAGAAAAAGACTCCAGGAGACATTGTTCATTCATGTTTTATTTATTTGTTTTGTTTTGTTTTGTTTTCTGGTACTGAGGAGTTGAACCCAGGGCCTCATGCATGCTTTTTTGCAAGCACTCAACTACTGAGCTGTACTCCTAGCCAATTTTTTACTTTGTATTTTGAGACAGGGTCCCACTAAAAATTTGGGATCCTCCTGCTTCCGCCTCTTGACTCACTGGGATTAAAAGCGTGCATCTCTATGCCCAGCTCATTCATTGTTGTTGCAAGGTATGGTGGATGTTAACAGCAAAGGTTGGAAAAATCCCCCTTTGGCAGGATGGGATAATGATTCCACAGATACCATCTAGATAAAAGGTCTGGAAACAAATAAATGGATTGCAATGAACTTTCCAGAGGTAATAGGTATCTGAAGTCTTCAAATGCTACTTCTTGTTATTTGTGCTTTTTCTTGTTAAATTCAGTTTTGTAGAAGATATAAAACATAGCAAAAACACAAAGCTTTATTCTTTCAGAAACCATCAATTTTGAAATTGTAATTGTTTGAACATGACACAGGTGAAGTTCATTAAGCAAATCAACAGATGAAGCAAATTAATAGGATGCTCAACTTTCAAGCACATTTTGGATCAGTCCATCCAAAACATACATGCTATATGGCAGCATAGGAATGAATGAATGCTTACTATGTTAAGACACCTTCTTACTTATTCAAGTCAGTGAAGATCTTGACTAAGAAACCCTTCATTAGTATATCCTCCATAACTGCTGAATGTGCTGAAAATGAACAAGCTTGTGTTTCTTTAAAACTGTTATACTTGCTGGTTTTTCACCAATTGAAACAAGCCTTCTCCACAGTTGGTGCAATCTTGTTCTTTGTTTGACTGTACCATATTGCTCAAGAGCTGAACATGATGTGCAGGACGTTTTCTGGAAGGCTAGGATTATTAACTTATTTTTGGAATTCCAGTGCTTATTTTTTTTTCTTTCTACTCTTGGACTTTTTTGTGTTATTATTAAAACCTTCAATACAAAGGGTTGTGAAAGGCACCAGTCAGGATTAGTAGAGTGCATAGTAGCTAATTTTGAGAAATTGCCTTCTGATTTCAGGCTGGAGCATGGCAAATGACCTTGTAAATATTCACCCTTCATCATGTATTCACACATTTGCTTCTCTTGGAAATTATTTTAAATGTGTTAGTAGAGAAAAAACACTAGTTGAATATTTTCATGTTTATGGATATTAAGTAAAGGTTTATTTCCAGTTGTAGTTGCACAAAATGGCTAGCTTTGAGGGCAGAGCTCAGGGATAGAGCACTTGAATAGCATGTACAAAACCCTGGGTTTGATCTCTAAAATTGCATGCAAACACACACACACACACACACACACACACACACACACACGTGGGGGAGAGGGAAAGGGGGGGGACTGAGACTGACTACAAAGAAATTTTCCTTGAAACCTGGTAGTAACGTGGTAGTAACAAAAATAGTGAATAATTTCTCTTCTGTTATCAAATCTGGGCATTCTCAGCTGGACTGAAAATGGAAGAGTTCAATAATATTTTCCTAATAGAAACATTCCAGATAATGTTTTACTAAGGAAAACTAATTATTGTCTAGCTAAAGAGTTTTTGCCTTACCCAAATTACTTGTGAAAGGTACAAGCTTTTTTGTTTTGTAACTTTTTTCCTTCTAAAAAATTCTTTATTTGTGCTTCCAATTTATCACTAAATATTAACTAATTTTTAAATAAAACATCATTTGAAGAGTAGACACTAGGAGCATAATACAGAAGGAACATCATATCTGGTTATGAGTAATTCATAATGTATAATAACCTTAACACCATGTAGATACACTTCTTATGAGATAGAGTATGATGAAATTGTTGTTGTTGCTAGGTTCCATTGAGTAGGTATCCAACTCATAGCGATGCTATATATAACAGGCGAAGCAGTATTATTACTTCTTCTCTGCTGTTCATAGGGTTTTCAATGGTGGATTTATTTTTGGGAGTGCGTTGCCAGGTCCTTCTCCCAAGCCTACAGAACCTGGTGTTCCAAGGCGGTCTCACATCCAAGTACTAACCAGGCCTGACCCTGCTTAGCTTCCAAGACCTCACGGGATCAGATGCCACAGGGCTCCAGCTTCAGGCATGATGAAATTAGATTCCCATAAATATCACTGCTTTTATTTATTATCTTTTTTCCTTGAACAAGGGCTGCTCTTGCTAGAATCCATTGTCCCTCAGGAAGATTTATTATAGATCAGATGCATTCCATTTCATAACAGGAATGTAGTTATAAAATATACAAAGTTTATAATCTAACAAATCACACACTCCCTTTGCAAAAAACCAGTTAGTTTAATGGTTAATTTGTAAAGTTTCCTAATGTTTCTTAACTAAATTTAATATCATATAAGTTGATCTTCATATCTTAAAATGAATCCCCAGTGAATAATTGTATATATGCTGTCAAAACTAAGTGCATTTTAGTATTATGCAACTATATAACCAAAGTATTTCTTATTGGCATATAGCTAGGCCAGATTTTCTTGTGGCTTCAGTTTCTCCTGGATAATACCTCAGGTACTTTGAAAAGTAGATTACCACTTTCAGGTCTGCAGAGCACAATTTAACATATGGCCTGTTAGTGATTAAAACCATTTGATATCTGCACAATGAACTCAACAGTATCCTTATAAACACCCATGGGTAAACTAAGAGATAGCTTTAAGAACAAGGAGAATGTAGATACATTTAAAAGTAAAAAGATTATGGAAAACATATCCCCTAGGATTACAACCATTTTTTTTAAACGAAGACTAAAAAGCAATATGCAAAAATCAAAGGAGCTAAGATTGGTTGGTAGATAACGGCTGATGTGTGTTGAGAGACACTTGGGACCCCACAGCCTGAATGTTTAAAATTTCATCCACTCTCTATAATTCTAGTATTTGGATGTTTAGAATAAGAGAAAGTCTGCATAGACAAGCTATGTGCTCTATGCATAGATAGAACTTGGGAACAGCCAGTGATTTATATAATTATAGATTCCAGATTATATGATTCCAGATATGGGAAACTGGACCATTTGGAACTGTATTTCAGAAATATTTTTTGCTTGGGTTATCAGTCTCTGGTTCATCTGTAGCTTACTGCTCCCAGACTATCACTATTGTTCTTAAGTATCCCTGGTCTATTATCTTGGCCTGGACTTGAAACCTAAGTGCAGCTTTTTCTCCTACATGACCCACTTCTAATACATGCAAACATTGCCCATACTTTGTCCACAAATTCTGGCAGTGCAGCTATGTGCAACATAGTCATAACATCTTGGCTTCCTATCAAATCAGTTAATTACTCAGCTTCTTAACCTCCAGTATTCCACATACCTGCCCTACATGTTTCCAAACTGCCACTCTACGAGAGGTCTACTTAAAACCCACTCTCTCTGGATATGAAGTGAAAAAGATAACATGTTTCATCCCACACATTCGATATAGAAAAGAGGCAGTCTCCCATACAAGTACTAACCAGGCCCAACACTGCTTAGCTTCTGAGACCTGATGGGACAGGATGCCACAGTGGTATGGCTGTGGGCTTAGTTAGTATAGGTAAGTATAAAGTTTGGTAGAGTGATGCTCTACCCTCTCTGAGGCCCTTGGTTCAATGCCCAGCACTGCAAAAGTGGTAGAAGGACCTGGCAGCCCACTCCTGAAACAATCCCAAAATCAATCAGCCATTGAAAACCCTATGAATCTGTTGTACATAGGGTCTCCATGAAGAGGACCCAACTCGAGGGCACCTAACATCATCTATAAAATTATACTGCAAGCACTCATATTCCATAGTTAAATAAAACATGGAATTATTACAAAGCAATTTAAAAATAAATTCAGACTGGGATTTAATTTAAACTGAGATTAATTTGGACTTTCTGAAAAATTATTTTTGAGTCTTCTGTTGTTAGGCAATTCCAAATAGTAGGGATAAATCTCCTTACATTGAATTTTACAAACTTTGAGACTTAACCCAAAGCAGACACAGACTTTTACAGAATTTTAACAGAATTTGAGAATAACTTTGTAAAGCATTTAAGTATTTAAAGGAATACTTCAGCATCAATTAGGATATGGGTTAAAATTTGAGAATGCAAACCTATGTCACAACTCAGAGATCCCTTTTTTCTCCAAATATATATAATCAGCAAGAGGAAAAATAAAATAGAAATGTCTAACTGCCAAGAAAGAAGTTACTCTGAGACATGAGTAGAGGGTTTCTTCTAGATGGTATGGAGTTTTTTAAGCTTTTATGTCTTACACCAAATGCTGGGAAAATAAGCTTACAATTGCAAAATGATTAATTATTAAATGTAGGCGAGAGAGGGCGTTCTCTGTTCTCTGTGGAAATGCAAAGCAGACCCAGAATACACCTGCCAACCTGAGCCCTCATTATCTTGAAGACACCTGATATCTCATAACACCCAAAGAGGCTGCCAACTCCTTGTCCATGCTGACTAAATTCCACATACCTCATTTTATAACTGAAGAGGATTTAAAATTCATGAAGCTTGTTGAAAGCTCAACTGTCACATCCTTCTCAATCTAAAGAGTATGGGAAAAAGAATAGAACAGACATTTCAACTGAAGCCATTATTGTGCTTGAATAACTCTATTCCCTTAAATTGTTAATAACCCTACTAGAAGATGGTGATCACATCAACCACACAGTTTCATTTCTTTCCTTTATACCAACTTGCCCAATTTCATTCTATGTAGTATTACTTTTTCTCTGCCCTTTATTCTTCCAAGGTTGCCCAGAATTCAAAGCACTTATTCAGTAAGTTTGTAATCCACTTTAGTATGCTATTAACAGAATTCTTTAGAGAAGATCATGGAAAAGAAAATCAAACTTATTCTGGGGTCAATGACCAATTTTAAGGGCAACACATCCTGACTCAGTTTAAAAGAAAATGTCAGGATCTATGAGGTATTAAGGAAAAAAAGAAAGGAAAAACACTCATTTCTACAATTTTCCAACATTCCTTAAAAATAAAAACAAGTCTAAGTATGGGGTGGCAAGGTTCTGATTCTCCTGTATAATGGTGCAAGACAATACTACTATTCACAGAAGTTAGAAAGCAAAGTTTTTTCCTCAATACCAGGGAAGTTTTGGCTTCTCTTGTCTTTATTTATTCTGGGGTCAAAATTGGACTTTATAAATGTTATGACAGATTCTCACAGCAAATAATATACTATGGATTAAATGCTTTAAAGTGCGTCTTTGTATTATAAATGGCATATGAAGCCACTGACATTATCAGGGTGCTGAAAATATGTGAAGTAGACTAGATATTCTATTCTATCCTATTCTATGGAGTTAGGCACTTTTAAAAGAACTAATACATAATTTACACTGTCTATGTGATGACTCAACTAATTTATTCCCCAATTAAAGATCAACTGAAAATGTATGATTGAAAAAACCTAAAGTTTAGGGAACAAATGTCTTAATTTTAAAATTGTCATCAAATAGGAAGCAATTATTTCCTTATATATTTTTTATTCCATGTCCATCTTAGAACTTTAGAAGAAAGGATAGTTTTCTCCAAATTCAGTATACCAAATGTTTGTCTCTTTCTCGACAGTTTTCTGATGGAAAAAACTGGAGTATGTTTTCTTTCCATAGGTCAACTAGTTAGGAAAAAACCACCAATGTATCCAGAGGAGTTTTTCACCAGCAAAATCAAGCTGAATAAAGGTAATTTTCACTTCCTGAATTACTTTATGATTATGAAAATATTTGTGTCTATCTTTTTAGAGTCATCAAGATTAGATATAGTAAAAGAGTTTTTCCTGCAGCTTCCTCTCTAAAATACCTTTGTAAAAACACATAAAAACCCTTTCTAAATCATGCATAAAGCATAGTCAAGCAAGTAAATGTTAAAACAACAATAAGATGATTCAACAAAAATAAAAATGAGTAATAGCTACAATATAAAAGGCTCTGGAATTACAGCAATTTCATAATCCATCAGAAATGGAAAAACACACTACTGCCTTCGCAAGTATTTGTTGATCATCTAATATATGGCAATGCTAGATGCAGATACATGAATTAAATTTCTGGACTGGCGAATTAAATGAAAACAAACTAGTAATGGGATATTAAGCTCATGGACTCATGAAATGTAAAAAGCAGAAGAGATTAAGCTTACTGGTTATACAGATCAGGGGACCAAGCCCCAACTAGGTTTAAGTAACAGTCTCCACTGATAGGAACAAGAGCAGAATGAGAACCCAAGTTCTCTTACTTATTTTATAACAAGATTCCTAAAGAATGAGAGATGTTTTTGAGACTAAAAGCTAATGTTAAGACTGATAATAAAAAGTTGTTTCTACTGAAAACACCTGAGAATTATTAATACATTATTAATTACATATACACACGTATTCAAGTTGTCTTCTAGACAACAAAAACAAATTATCATATTTCATTTAAAGTTTTTATATTGGCTGAGATTTCACCTTTTCCTGGCACCAAATGAGGAAACGTATGCCATCTGATCAAACTCAAAGTCCATAGAATAAAAATGTAGCTTGGCATACAAAGACACAAATGAGGACTATAGTTGTCTATGACATTATGCAGATAGGTACATTTCTAGAGGTTTCCACACAATGCAGAATTAATGGTCCAGGTGTTTTTCAGCTGCTATTAATAAGAGAAAGTTAAAAATAAAAGAAATTTACAATGTCTGCAAGATTTTCACTAAAAGATTCTTTTGAGAAGCAAAACATTTTTCTTTCCTTCTGTCTCTCTTTACACACACACATACACACACACACATACACACACACACATACACACACACACATACACACACACAACACTAACCCCTCCAGAAGACTTTTGGGTAATCTATTTGAGAGTTGAGGATCTGACTTCCCAAGTAAATTCACAAGCCCTCTTCCTCTTCATTAATATTTTAAACCTGTCTACCTGAAGATTTGAAAAATATATTAACAGTGACACAGATTTTGTATTTGATCTCATTTCTGATCACTGAACACATTGAAAATATACCTAAAGTGAGTTTTCAGCATATTAAACTCATATGAATGAAGTAATAAAGGATTTTTTTTATTTTTACAGGTGACTTATTGGACTTCACTGCATTATTTCAACCATATTTTGCATAATCAGCACTTAAGAAGGATGTAAATGAAAGATAACTCTGTTCAACACATATCAGTGGGTATAAAATCTTAAAAAGCAAAAAGGGATAAGAGAAGTTAATGAGGGTAAACAAAATCTGCTTTACAAAGGCAAAGCAACAACAGAGCAGGTGTAAGCTATTTAAGTGGGGGGTTCATTTTGTATTTGCTCCTCAGAGTTTCTTCCCAAATGCTCCAAATCCATGCCTTAACTTTTTTTGTGTACTTAGCATGTCATTATTAATAAAAATTTCTAGTGATATAATGGGAAGAAGATTGCACTCTGCTATCGAAAGCAGAAAAAGTAACGGTAAATTAGTACCCTGTCTATGGAGCCCAAGGACTCTTTAACAAGTAGAAATCCTGGCAAGTGAAATGCCCTATTCTTGCAAATGAAGTAAGCATCCAGACATCTGTTTTGTGACATCACTAAGCCAAACATAACAGGAGAAGGTGGAGGAGGCACCATACATTTATCTGAAACCCTGCGGAGAATTTATAGGGAAAAGTGAAGAGAATGAGGCACAGTTGAAATTCTAAATTAAAAAGGAAAAAAGTGTCCAGTGGCAAATTTCAAAAAGCCTTCTACCTTTACCATTTCTAAATTTCCTACCATGCTTTAAGTGCAAAAATATATCTTAGCCCAGACACACAAATATTAAAACTATATGTTGAACTTAATTGATTGTTCCATTGTCTGTGAGTAAATTATGGTTTGTTGTGTGCTGTCAAGTCTGTGTCTGACTCACAGCGACCTCATGTACAACAGATGAAACACTATTGTCATGCTTCTCTGCTATTCGTAGGGTTTTCAGTGGCTGATTGTTTTTAGGGAGTGGGTTGCTGGGTACTTCTCCCAAGCCTATAGCACCTGGTATTCCCAGGTGGTCTCCCAATCAAGTACTAACCAGGTTCGACTCTGCTTAGCTTTTTAGATCTGACAGGATAGGATGTCACAGTGGTACAGCTGCAGGCCATAAAGTTAAGTAAAATCACAAGGGTTTTCAGTGGCTGATTGTTTTGAGATTGCTTTGGGAGTGGAATGGTATGTCCTTCTCCCATTTTGTGGTGCTTATCCATAGCAAATTTTAGAGAACCATGTAATGGCTAAGAGTTTTTATAGGGAATTACCCACTCTCTTGTTCCACAAATGAATAAACTGAGACTCAGCTGAATCCCTTGTTGGAAATCACCAGATAGCTGTATTTTAGAGCTGTCTCCTGTCACCCAGAGCAGTGAACAGGGTTCTTGTCACTGCTTCAGCTGCACTGTTCTCACCACCACTACCAACAGCTGCGATAGCTACATTCAATAATGATGCCCTTCTAGGTCCAGACAACCTTATTTATATTGGAGTTTCATAACAAAAACCATGTATTATGCACTATTTTTACACCCACTGTAAAGAAGAGGAAACCAAGGCACTGGGCACTTATATAACTTGTGCAGGCGCTGTCTCACATGCTCATCTGTAACCATTCCAGTACTGTTGACTTTCCCCTTCTTGTTCCCGGCACAGGTTTACCCATGTGCTCTCAACGGAACTCATCTATTTCCCAAACCTGCTGCTCTCCTTACTTTCCAACTCACTGTCCTCTCAATTGCGGGCCTAGGAAACTTAGTGTCATCTTGGACTCTTTAATTCCTCATCCTTCTCCACATTTCTATTGCTGGAAAGGCTCTGAACCCATGTGCGTGGCAGTTTCCTAACATATGGCTACATTCATTCGCTGTTGCCTGAGTGATTACAAACTCTTGTATGTGGTCTCTTCTTATTGGCTTTTCCTCCTCCATGTCATCAGACACACTGTAGCCCGTTTTCCTAAACCAACAGAAATCTCAACAGTTTAAAAACATAGATTTGAGCCAGATGTGGTGGCGCATGCCTGTAATATCAGAGACTTGGGAGGTAGAGGCCGGAGGATCAAAAGTTCGAGACCACAGGTAGTAACTTAGGGAGACCTTGTCTCAAAAAGTAAAACAACGGACCAAAGATGCAGCTCAGAGGTCCAGCACTTGCAAAGCATGTAAGCACGAGGCCCTGGGTTCAACCCCCTGTACTGCAAAATAAATAAATAAATAAATTAATTAATTAACCTGAAATTCACATTTAAATTTTTCTTTTAAATGTTTCCAGTTTTTTTCCCCTACAACTTTCTCCTTGAAACCATACAGGGTTGTGTGAAGTTTTCTTTTTTTACAGTAGAGGAGCCAGGACCCATGGCCTTAGCTAAGGTATTGTAGATGACCTTCAAACTCCAAAATTCTCTTGTGTAAAAATGTAAGCTTATTTTCTTATAACTACATATACTTCTAGAGGCAGAAAACAATCCAAATAAAAACAAACCTAGTAATTTCTCAATCATTTTAGATTTCCACTCAGTTAAATTCAGGTCCTTCTTCCTCTTCACCTTTCTTTCTATGTGACATTCACACTGAGCCTTTACATACTATCTTTGCTGGAATCTTCTAAAATGTACAGTCATCCCACCATGGTCTCATATTCTTGATCACTGGCACTGAAATGGCCATACTCCCATTGCCACTGGTTACAAGAACCCTGTTGCCTTCTGTAGCCATTTATTTTCTGGGTTTGACTATAAGATCTCTTTGCACTACTGTTTCTCCCACCCCCCACCCCCACCTTCCCTCTCTCCCTTCCTCTCTCATTCCTCACCGACATGGAGACAGTAGAGTAGGGACTAAAGCATGAACGATGAAGAATACACACAATACACTGTTGCAAACCAGAATCCATAATGGTGGCTGTTCCACTCTACTAAAGACTTCTTAAGTCAATCCTTGAACTTCATGAAGTCTCCCTGGGCTTCACAAAATAAAGTCCTGGGTTACACAATGGCCCTACAGGGTATCTTCAATGGGAAGAGTCTAGAGTTTCAGCTTTCTTGCTTCTCTTAGCTTCTTCAGTCATCTCTTAGAAGCAGGCAGGTGCTCCTGCTTTTTGGGAGTGACTCCCTCCCCTACTTGATCTCAGCCTCCGCTTCAGTAAAACTGGGATAATAAATAATATATGTTTGGTAAGAATTACAGATACTGCAGTGGCAACATCTAGAAAAGCAACTACAACAAGTTTTATTATCTATAATGAACCTGAATTTCCAAAGTTGTGAAAACTAAGAGTCTTTTTTTTTTTTTGCTTGTTTATTTGCTGGAATCTTTTCTTGTTTTAACTTAGTATCAAAACTCATGTAATAACAAAGCCTGACCTGATGTGAAAGTTTTAATAGATTTTATTTCATTTATCTCATCTAGAATGGATATGCTTAGATTTGGCTACACAAATATGTTTCATTAAAGAGTGCTATGTTATGCAAATAATTTACACAGGCCATTTTTTAAAAACATCTGAAAACTTCTGATATTTGACATACCTCTGGCAGCGTGGGTTTCAGAGAAGGAATTGTGGAACTGAAAGATATTTTCTCTAGATATAAGTTTCTTCCTTTCTTCTTTCCTTCCCTCTCTCCCGCCCTTCTTCCCTTTCTCTCTCTCTCTCTCTCCCCTTCCTTTCTTATTTAGCACTTTGAAGACTGCCATTACTTTGTCTTAGGGCTATCATTGTTTTAATGAGAATTTTGCTGTAATTCTTACCTTTTCTCCTCTATATTTAAGGAGTTTTTTTTTTCCTATTTCTGTTTTAAATTTTTTTTCCCTTCATCATTGGTTTTCAGTTATTGATTATGTTGTGTCTTGGTTTGGCTTTCTTTCTATTACCTCTGCTTAGGATGATTTTAATTCTGTGGGTATACAGTTTTCTTTAACTTTGAAAAATGTTCAGCTATTATTTCTTCAGACATTTTTTTTCTGTAATTTCCCCAAATCCAATTGTTTTGTTTTCTTGTTTTTGATTTTTGATTTTATTTTTTTTAATTTTATTTATTTATTTTGCAGTCTTTTCCCTCTCTGTTTTATTTTAGAAAGTTTCTTTGTGATGTCTTCAAGTTCACTGATCTTTTTTTCTACAGTGCCTAACCTTCTCTTAATTCAATCCAATGTGTTTTCCACTTAAGATGTGTTTTAGATTTCTAGAAACTCATTGTTTCTTTTATTAATATCTTCTATATCATGCCCTGTCACACTGAGTTTTTTTTATATACACTTATGCATATTTATGAAGTTTTATGGTAGCTGTTTTAAAGTCCTTATTTACTACTTTCATCATCTCTATCATTAACATGCCTCTTTTTATAGAATCTAATTTTTTCCTGAATATGGGTAATATTTTGTTTATATCATTGTTAATTTTCAGTTAGAACCTAGATATTATAAATATGATTGGGTGTTAGATTTTATTGTATTTCTTTAAAGAATCTTGGCTTTTTTTGATACGTAATTAAATAAACTTCAGATCAGTTTGACCTTTTTGAAGATTACTTTTAGCCCTTGTAATGGGAGATCCAGAGCAGTCTTTATTCTGATATAAAGACTCTAATATAAAGCAAATATTTTCTCTCAGTACTAATGCATGGGACTTCTGAGTCTCTACCTAAAGCCCTGTGTCAATTATGAGGTCTTCCTATTCTGGCTTGTGGGAATATAAACTGTTCTCATGCTTCCATGAATTCTGGGAATTGTCTGGCCTATTTTCTGGTGGTTCTTTCTACAGCCTTGGGTGGTTTCTCTTATGTACACATAGATAAATATCCAGCCCAAGACTCAAGTAGTGATTCTGCAGATCTCTGGAATGCGCTCCGTGTACAGTGCCTCATCTCTAATCCTCTGCCCTAAAAATCGATCTTGATCTCCTCAAACTTTGGTCTTTGCCCCCTTAACTCAGCAAGGCCACTGGGCTCTGTTCTGTTTCCCTCCCTCTGCTATGCCCTAGAAACTAGACAATAAGCTAGAGCAATTATAGATCTCACTTCATTTGTTCCCCTTTGCTCAGGGATCACAGTGCTACACTTTCTGGTATGCACTGTCTGAAAACTGTTGCTTCTAAGTGTTTCTAATTGTTTACAACAAAAGGAAAATTCCTGTGCCTGTTAATTTTTCATGGACAGAAGTGAATTGCTCAAACCCAAACCCATAGGTTGCTTCCCTAACAACCTATGACATTATGTAATTTCTCATAACTCAAGTGATTATTTTTTCTAATTAAAACAATAAGAACCAAGATGTTCTCCCCTAACAAATAAGTGGGTGGTCTAGCAATTACTTCTGTAAGAACAAATGTAGTGATTCTTTGTGATCTGGATTTTGCAGGCATGAGAGGGAACAGCAAATAAGATAAAACTTCTTTGGATTTATTTAAATACTAATTCAAATGTTATTCTCTGATATATCTGTTCATTCCAATAGAGCTCGAAAGATAATTAAGGAGACCATTTGTAACTTCATGGCAATCTGTCTCTGGACTCTGGGATATGGACCTACAGCAATGTGATTAATAAGCAAATTTAATTATTCTATTAAAATTAGCAGAGACCCAGAAGCACAATGTATTAATCACTTTGATCTTTTCCCTCTTCTCTGCAGAATCTATTTAAGCTCTTGAATAAGAGAGCCCTGGCCTACCAGGGTACCTTTGCTGAAGGACTCAAAGCCACTGCACAGCTGGGAATACAGAGGAACAGCAATGGCCAGGAAGCTTTTCTATTTTAAGCAAAAACAAAGTCAGACTGGTTTGAGGAAAAACATTCCATTTGGCCCTGGTAAAGAAAACCAGAATCATCTCAGAAGAAAATAAAAGATTAGTAAAACAGATACTAAATTATAGCTCAATGACTATTTTCTTCAATAACTTGCTTTTAGGGGAGCTGACTCATTTCAAACACATTTTTAAAGAATATCATGAAGTTGGAAGAAGTGCCAGCCTCTTCCTCAAGTAATTTTGCCCTGGAAAAAGGTGCCAAAAGGTGTCACCTTTTATCTAATGGCAGTCTATTCTGTAGTCAGGCTGGCCAAGTGGGGAGATGGTCCAAGAGAGCAGAGGAGCTCATGGATGTGGGAATCAGCCAAACCTCATTTTGAGACAAGTATCTACAACTTTCTTATTAGTGGTGTGACCTTGCACTATTACTTAACATCTCCAACTTTTGGTTCCTTGCCTCTAACGTGAAGATTATAGTAAGTCACTACTTCATAGGGTTGCTGTGATGACTAAATGAATAATGCATGTGAAAGCCTTAGCGCAAAGCCGGACACAGAGCATGCTCTCAATATTACCTATTCTTGCTATTGTTACTATTGTGGGCAGCTATTATTGTTTGTAATACCAGGGATCAAACCCAGGGCCTTGTGCATGCTAGGCAAGCACTCTACCAGTGAGCTACATCTGCAGCTCAGCAACTTAACTATTGCTAAGAAAAAAATATGGGAGAAGGACTTGGCAATCCACTCCCAAGGCAGTCCCGAAACAGTCTGCCACTGAAAACCCTAGGAGGGTCGCTATGAGTCGAATACCGACTTGACGGCACCTAACAACAACAACAAGAAGAAAAAAATAAACTGCCTCTTGAAATCTAGCATTATAAATACAGGTTATATGGACAGTAAATGTCATAAACCATGGCTACAGAGATAAATCTGAAAGGCTGTATGAAAAGTAACTATAAAAATGATTTTAACTCATGTTCACACTGGAAGCATATTTAATTTGTTTGGTTCACTTTTCTCCTGCCATTTCCATTTCTAAATATGTTATCCAAAATCATTAGGGCCCTTAGTAAGTATAAAATTATGTTTTACATGAAAATTTCACTGTAGGAAGCCATGTGTCTCCTCTTGAACTGATCTGAATGTAGACTTCAGGAAAATTCTAGTAGCAATTAACACTTTAGGAAAACCAGTGGCTCCCTGAACAAAGTGTCACCTTTGCTGTGCTCCTGATGAAGCTTTTTTGTCTACTTTTAACACAGACTGTTTTGCTTCCTAACTGATAAACAGCCTGTTTAAGATCCAGAAATCACAAAAAGTCCCTGTAGGATATGCAACAAAATGGTAAATTTCAAACACTGAAGAAACGCACAAATTGGTCTGAATCCTTATTCTGTAATCACTAGTTGACTAAGCAAGTTACTTATACTCAGAGCTTCGGGTTCTTCATTGGGATGATAGACATTAATCATTGTTTTTACCTCACATGGTTGTAATTAGTAAAATGGTGTATTTAAGGCACTTAGCACAGTCCCTTATTCAGTAGATGTTCATTAAATATTCATCACTTACTATTAAATTTTAGTCTAGGGGTCTAGACAATCCATATAAAAAAATCTGAACACTGTGCCACACTCATCACTACTCGTTAATTCATGCATTGAACAGATGTGTGTTGAGTGGCTGTGTTCAACACTTTAGTTACTTAGCAGAAATCCTTGTCTGACCATCTTCATTACAGTCTATGAGCTCTGTGGAGGTAGAATCTCTACTGCAGTGCCAATGGCTATATCACCATTTATGTATGGGGCGTGGCACAGTGTCTACCATATTGGAGATGCTAACAAGTTCTTGTTAAATGTATCAGGGATGAATGAATGGTATGACATAGGATGACTGAGATGAATCCCTTGACCCCAGGGAGCTCATATTCTAGCTGAAGTTGAAATCAGCCCCCACAAAAGGAAAGAGAAGTAGGGAAGGTTAGGAAGGGAATTTCAGCCAGTGGCATCACAATTAATAAAATGCCAAAAGTTTCTATTATAATTATACTAATTTAATTCAACGATACAGGCAAAAGCATGTGTAATCACACTTGACATTTCTAGACCTCTTCTAACAAAAAGGAAGCATCCTTATTACTTACCATAGGAAAAAAACTCTATGAATGAATAAATGAGTAAACTAAATATATAGCTATTTTTTAAAAAAGAAAAAAAGAAACTCTAGTTAATTTTGTGTCTGAAGTCAAAAGAAGGAAAGGAATACCTTCTGGTTAGAATTAAATATAGCCTGATCTACAAGTAGGTGAATCTGATTTAAAAATTCAATTGTATTGCATGGCACAGTGTCGGGTAGTGATTCATCTGTTGTACACAGGGTCACTATGAGTCGGACCTGACTAGACGGCACCTAACAACAACAAATGCCAAGGGGAAAGGCAGGAAGAACATACCAATTCATCTGAAGGAGCCAAATAATATCAAAAGGATTGAGGGTTATGGATCATTAAAATGTCAGTGTTTGAATGAAGCTTTTTCAAAGGCATCTGAGAATCTTTCTTACTGTTACTTGTGCATACACAGTAACTGCATAAGCAGCCCCAGAGTATGAACCCCAAGCTTCAGATACAAGTTAGTCCAAAAGCTAAATCATTTAAAGTTTTAATGCTAGGCCCAAGCACTCTGGAATAAGTTGAATTTCAGCCCGATCAATTAGGGAATGTTTCTGAAACATTAAACTTGTATTTATGTCACTAAAATTCTAACACAAATTTTAAAAACATGTCTCATATGTATGCTATGCTAGACTTCATAATGCATTTCTAAATTTGTGTATGACTTGAATACATGAAAGAATTTACATGAGAGTCTTATTTAAAATTATTAATAAATGCATATAATTTGTACCTATTTTAAAAAATAAAAGTTTGAATTGTACCATCCTCTACTCTATCTTCCTGTCCCAAGACATTTCACAGAGCAACAGGAAATAGAAAGGCAGTGAGTGCTCTCCTGAGCAAAGGGAAAATGGTGGAGTCTGTCTGCTACCTATTGTTACTGGGAAATGGGTCTGAGTGTTACCAGGAAATGGGTCCTGGGAACTGATATTACTGAGAGCCACAGCAATACCTCAGTTCTCGTGTTCACCATCTGGAAGAATTCAGATGAGACACAAAGAGTACAGTGCGGACAAGGTTTATTGTAAAGAGGTAGTTTGCTCTTAAGGAATAGTTGCCAGGGAAAATTGAGGCACATGAAGAAGCTTGGATAAACTGGGGGGTGGGGGAAGCAGGAACGTGGAGAAACCTTGGTTCTTTGGGTGAAATAACCTAAGATTAGGACATATCCTAAGAGGGTCGCTATGAGTAGGATACCAACTCAATGGCACCTAACAACAACAACCTTAGCAAAGGAAAAGACAGAGAGCAGGGGGAAAAAAAAAACGGTAAGCAAGCTTCTATTAGAAGGAAAGCACCTTGAATAGACAGACAGGTAGCTGCCCTGAAGGAGGGGAGCACAGAACACATGGCAATCTCTGTCCTTCTACTTTTGTTTAAACCAGAGCAAAGAGGTGACATGAGCCCTGGGTACAAACCCAAGTTCTGTCCTTCTTGGATAGGCACAAGGGAAAGAATCTTGCTGTGTAGTAATCTTTTGTGGTTTAGGGCATATGGAGCCTGGGGTCTTTGTTTTGTAAAATGGATTAATGGACCTGCTTGACATATTTCAAAAAAACAGGCCCAGAGCCAGGCATGGTGGTACATGCCTGTAATACCAGCAACTGGAGAGGTGGGAGGAGGAGGGTCATGAGTTTGAGGACAGATTCAGCATGTGTAACTTCGTGAGACCCTGTCTCAACATAAAAAATAAAAAATGTGCTGGGCATGCAGCCCAGTGGTAGAGCACTTGTAAAGTAGGAACAAGGCCTTGGGTTCAGCACCCCCAGTATCATAAAAAAATAAAATAAAATAAAATAAAAAAGGAATGGGCCCATAAGCAGATGTTTTGGAATTATCTGCCTTTGACCAGAATCTGAGGACTCGTTAGAAATATGTCTTTCCAATATCCTAAGATCCTAGGAGGTTGTCCCACATCATGGCTGGAAGCTGGAGCCATGTTTAATCCTCTCCTCCCCCATAGCTTGCTAAAACCTAGATAACTGCCTAACACTTATGAGGTGAAGCTACCTGTTAATCCACTCAAAAGGATGGCTGACCAATAATATGAGCCAACTCCTATGGATAAATGACCAGAATGGTTCACTGCAACAGTTTCCTTCTTTAAGGAAAAGTGAAGAAACTGCCACCTGGACAGAGAAAGAGAAAAGGAAGGATGCAAAAGGAAAAACAAGATTGTGCACATATTCTAGTTCCTCTTCTTTTTAACGTGTTTCTTATTGATCCTATACTGCTTTTGGATGAAACAGATCCTTTCCTTCTGCTATAGACAGCGGAATGCCAAGTATTCTTCATACAATGATCTCTTTTATCTCTGTCGTACAGTAAGATATATATTTGGTCTTTGCCTCCAGTTCCTGGCACAGAGCTCCTAAAGCCCTTGGAAGTGCCTGAGTGATAAGAGTGTCTTTTGTTATTCATAACAAGCCCTTTTCCATTGCACCTGAATGTATATTAATAAGGTATCAGGATGAGATCCCTAGATACTTTTAGGGTGGCGCTGGTCACAAGACCAAGTGATTGTAAAGTTGGAGCTTTCAGCCTCATCCACTGACCTCCAGGTAAGGAGTGGAAGGTGGCTGGAGATTAAACTCAAGTAAGATTTGATGAGCTTCAGGGTTGGTGAAAACACTGAGGTGCTGGGAGGTTGTTACACCCAAAGAAGGTGTGGAAGCTCCATGCCCTCTCCTGTACCTTGCCCTATGAATCTCTTCTATATGGCTATCACTGTTATATCCTTTATAATAAACTGATAAATGTAAGTACAGTGTTTCCCTGAGTCCTGTGAGCTAGTCTAGCAAATTATTAAATACAAGCAGAGGCTCATAGGAACATCCCAATTCATAGCTGCTGGTCAGTCAGAAGTTCAAAAGGCCGAGACATGAAAGTCATCTGAAATGGGGGCAGTCTTGCGGGACTGAGCCCTTAAGTTATGGGAGCTGACGCTAACTCCAGGTAGTGTCAGAATTGAATTGAATAGTAGGATGTGCAATTGATGTCAGCAAACTGGTCAGTGTGGAAAAACCCTCAAGCATCTTGTTCAGAAGTATTCTATGTGATTATAGTGTAACAGTGTTTTGTCAGAATATCTAAACTTAAAAGCTGATAATGTCCAAAAAAGGGAGTTGCAATTCAAATATCCTAAAATCAAAGTTATTTTATTATTTGTTCATTACCAGCATAGTAGCCTGGGTGTCCAGTTCTCAGGGGGTTCAACTCAGAGACAACACAAGGAAACATTGCCCAAGTTTAAAAGACGCTTCACTGAGATTAATCCTTTTATTCCTTTCCTGGTTTTGTTTGTTTGTTTGTTTTTGAGATTATCTGTATGCCTGCCTTGTTAAAAAGAACAGTGGGGCCATGAAGGTCCACATTTTTCCTTGTATGCCCAAGTGGAGTCAAAGGTTTTTTGTTTGTTATTAGTTTTTTCTTCCTTTGGAGGATTTTGGCTTTGTTTCACTGTATCTCTACTTATTAAGCAAAATAATCTTGAACATATTGGCTCTATTTATAAAAAACAATCAGGGAAGATCACCTGAAGAACACAATCTGCTCTTCCAGAAATCGTAAAATATACATCACCAGCTAGGGCTGGGATTTAGCTCAGTTGGTAGAGCGCTGTGCTTCAGTCTCTGAGGTCCTGAGTTCAATTCCCAGGACCGCAAAAATGGGAGAAGGACGTGGCAACCCACTCCCAAGGCAATCCCGAAACAGTCAGCCATTGAAAACCCGATGAGGGTCGCTATGAATCAGATATGACTCCAGGGCACCTAACAACAACAACAACATACCAACTGCAGAAATAGAGAAGGTAATGCTGTTTATATCATCACATACTGTCCACACAGGTCCCTAGGACAAAATATCTCTCTCACTTAGTGTTAAGCACACCTTCCTTCTCCTCACTAACTGATCTCCCTGTATTATTTGGGTCATTGTAGATTGAAACACCTACCAGCCTGACATTTATACTGCCAGCAAGAAAGCTCAGAGCGAAATGAGTGACCCATCCACAACAGTGTATAGATGCTACATATCATTCACTGTGTTCCTGGCTCTAATGGTAATTACTCTTATTTTACTCCTTTTATCTATTTTTTTGGTTGATCATACCTTGTATTTTATACATGCTTCTAAAGTGCCTTATATCCCTTCTATACCATGATGGTGTATAAATGGAAAAACAAAAGTATAAGCAGAAATTTGCTCACAGCCACGATGTGATAATCTTCTTCAAAGCAGGCAGATGTCTGGCGTTTCTAAAGCTTTATCTATGCAATGCCAGAATACTGAACTAAAAAAGTGACTACTTCTGAGTAGACTAACACTTGTTCATCACTAAATTTTGGTGCTCCTAGAAATGGTATTTAGGCACTTAAAAGTAGCTATGTTAGTATACTATACTGACACAGTCTAACAATGAAATTATAGAAATCTTTCCTTTTTCCAAGAGACTAGAAATCAAGAAAAAAAAAAAAAAGGAAATCTACCAGGAAAACTAGAAATTTATGAAAAGTGAAATCTTTCATTATTGACATTTTCTAGGAGCGCTGCAGAATGACTAAATACATCAGATAAAGATAGTTTAAACAGCTCATACAGAATATCATGTTTAATAGTTACCATAAGGAAAAAGAGTTATATTGAGGCTGAAATATAATTTTACCTTGAATTCCAAGAGAAGAAGCTTTTGTTCTATTTTAAAATACTTTTCCATTCTGCTGTAAAATCAGATATTTAGTTATATGTAAATTTGAAAAAAGAAGCACTATTACTATCTTATTTTAGAGAAAATATTTTCAATAAGTATTTTGTGCCTACTTCTTTTTAAACATGTAGTGAGGGTGTACTGCCTCCTACTTCTCTCCTCTAGCCAGGGAAAAGTGTGACTTTTTCCTCTCAATCAGGAGTCTTTTACTTATAGCAATGAGACTCTTCCAAACTTATTTTGTAGATAAAATATTTATAAAAGACAGTATGTATAGATTTTCTATACCATTTTATCCTCATTAATTTGACATTTTCTTCTGGATTCAATAATTTCAATTACAAATAACAAGATATAAAAGTGCTTTGTGGATTTTCTGGTAAATACAGATGACCTAAAGTTTCATTAGTAGAAAGCATAATAAACTAATAAAAATCTTCTAGACCTCTCATTGTCTGCCCCCAAAATATTAGTTTAACCTCAACAGATACTTGTTCTCCTAAGAAAGCTGTGTACGCACCATGGAAAAGTGTCTGTTCCAAGCCATAAGAAGGGATCTGTGTGTGTTGGCCAAGGTTTGGGACCTTATCTTGGGGCCTGCTAGTGTTTGATCTGGTGAGGACTGACAGCTAATTTTAAGGAATTTTTCTCTTGGACATATAAACTCTGTTGTTGTTGTTGTTAGGTGCCGTCAAGTCATGTCCGACTCACAGCGACCCTTATAGGGTTTTCAATGGCTGATTGTTTAGGGATTGCCTCAGGAGTGGGTTGCCACGTCCTTCTCCCATTTTTGTGTTGCTGGGAATCAAACTCCGGACCTCAGAGACTGCAGAGCGGCACTCTACCAACTGAGCTAAATCCCAGCCCATATAAACTCTAGGTTTACCAAATAGAATTACAGAAAATAAAAATGTAAAATGAAATAGAATAGTATTATCCAGAAAAATCTAAGAAGTACCATTCAAAATGTGTGAGACACACTGTACTTAAAATGTACTTGAAGGCTCATTTCTTTAAGGGTCACCTAAACATCCTTAACATCTACTCTTCAGGAATCTTATTTCCAGGCACAGTGTCCTGGAGCATTTGCGATTTTTCAATTGGAACTCTCAGTACTTTACTTTAAAAATAGTCTAAAGTCATGAACAGAAATACTGATCTATTTTTCAACTCCTAAATTGCTTCTGTGTATATAACATTAAACATTTCTGAACAAAGGATTTTTAAGGCTGGTTCTGGTTTAGGAAAGTCCTAAACTTATTAAAAGGAAAATAAGTTATCCTCAAAAGAAAAAGTTATGTCTATACTCAGTTGGAAAAGATCTATTTCTCCCCTGGTGCTAAATTATGTATTAAATCAGTTCAAATTTTACTTTGGACCATTAATCTGTAATTTAACATAGCTGTTAAAAATAAATGGATGTTTCAGTCTTTTATGTCAAGTTGTTTACCAGAAAAATAATTCACTTGGTAGAAGATGTAAAATATAGCTTCCCTTGTGTGATTACTTACAAATGGATACATGTTGTACTCTTGGCAAAATTCACTTGTATTATTTTAACAATGTAACTTCTGACAATAAAACACATTCCTTAATTTAAAAAAAAATAATTTCTGTATCTTAAATCCTATTTTCTTCTTTCTGCTATTTTTAATAGGTTAAGAAATCAGTATGCAACTACTTTTAACAAGTTTCTAGAATATTTTAAGTGTACACATACACACAGACGGTTTATGGAAGTTTCTTTTAAGAACTACATATTGTAATTCACAAATATAGTTAATCTAGAAAATGCAGATCAATATTATAATTCACAAGCACTAATCATTCAATGACCTTCATTTCTAGGTTCCACTTCTTAGAGGAAGCCACCAGTTCATAATGAACCATTATAAATGAACTTCTGCCCATAGGACTGCAGGTGACAAACTCTGAAAGACCACATTCTAAAAGGCACTGCTGAGCTTCATTTGTCCTTACCATAGCTGACTGCCATCAAACTGCCATCCAAAAACTGCTTTAGGGAAGCAGTTCCTCCACAATCTTTTCAACAGACTCCCTGTTTCAACATCCACCTATGTTACTGTAGAACAGTCTGACCCGGACTGAGCCATGGAGCAAATAATAACACTAACTGCAACTCCAGACAGAAAAAAAAAATAGGAGTTCATTTTCCAGACTCTTGTGGGAATACAGAGCATGTCTGCTGAAACTGAATCCAAGAGTTCAATGGTATTGCAGGCTCAAGTATTTCTTTATATTCTACGTAATGGCTTTTCCGTTCTTGGTGTTTTGCAACACATTTCTGAGCCATGATTTAGAAAGTGAAGAAAATTCTCTCTCCTTTTCCTCCTCCTCTTTCTTCCTCCTCCTCTTCTTGTTTTCTCTTCTCCTCTCCTCTTCTCTTCCTTCTCTCTCTCTCTGTCTCTCTCTCCTCCCCCCCCCCCACACCCTGGCCAAGGTGACTTATAAAGTTATAGCTGCAAAGTGAAACTAACAGAAAACCATGAGTTATTCCATAAAGTGTTCTCACTGAATCCCACCACCACACTTTAAATCAGTTTATGCTGATTTTCTTTATTTAGGGAAACATCACTTCTTTGGTCATTAAACCCAAATTTCTTTCCTTTGGGTTTTGTTTTTCTTCTTTTTCTCCTCCTTCTTCTTCTTTTTTGCCAGAGAATGACTAACTCTATACTCTGTCTTAGGAAAGCCTGACAATGTAATTGTTGACAATAAAACATACTAGTTAATATAAAACAATTTCTATATTTTAAACCATAACTATAGTCTTCCTTCTGCTACTGTTAGTAGATTAAGAAATCTTAATATAACCAATTTTTAACAAGTTTCTAGACTATAGGCCTCCACACACAGTTTATGGAATTTTCCCTTAAGAACTATATATTATAATTCACAAAGAAAGCTAATCAAGAAAATGCAGATCAATATTAGAATTCACAAGTGTCACATCTTCATTCTATCATCTTCAACCTTCTCTTGACAAGGACAGGCATGTTTCTTTTTGTGGTACCATTGTTAAGTTTACAAGTCCCTCCTTTTTTTGGGGGGGGGCACTGGGGGTTGAACCCAGGGCCTCGGGCGTGCATGCTTTGTAAGTGCTGGACCACTGAGCTGAGCTGCCGCTTCCAGACCATTTTTTTTTTTTTTTTTTTTTTTTACTTTTTGAGACAGGGCTTCAGTAAGTTACATAGACTGTCTCTGGTCTCGAGCTTGCAATCCTCCTGCCTCTGCCTCCCAAGCCGCTGGGATTATAGGCACATACCACCTCACCCAGCTAAGTCCCTCCTTTTTCATGCATTAGCTACCAGATTCTCTATCACTTCAGTATAATTGCCATTTTATAGTGTTTTGAGAGCAAACATGCTGGCAATTACCTTCAGTTTAATTACATAGTCCAAATGAGTATGATTTCATTTAGTCTACCACTTAACATAACAAAGATTACCTAAAAGAAATAAGGTTTAAACTGTATCTAAGATTACAGAGGGAAACAGCTAAACACCTGAGGAAGAGACCTTGTTTTTCCCTGATATTAAAAAAACTTACTGTAAAAATATAGTACTTGGTTCTGTAATGGGTATGCATCATCAGATTGTTAGTACAGACATGGAGATGTTACCTTTACACAAACACAGGTGTTGGAAAGCCTGGGCATATAAATAGGGTCACTCCTTATCTTTCTGTAAGTGTGATTTAAAATCTTCAAAAGTAATGTTCTGGGTCAACAGCAACAGTGTTGGTACCAAGGGAGCAGGCCTTGTATAGATCTAGCATGCCCTAAAGGTGGCCTTGATTTGTAGCAACAATAGTAAACACTGGAACAGAAGTTTTGAGGGAAAGAGAGGACTTCAAAAAGAGAGAGGAGGCAAGAACCCAAGTCACCAGTATTTTCTCTGCAAGAAGAAAGGCCAAGATGCAAAGTTTCTCTATGTTGTCTTATCCCAAGCTGCCCACATAAGATGAATGTTGCCCCTAGTCACTGAATATGTCTCTGCTGAAATTATATGTAAAACAATACATATCGCCACATGGGGTAGCACATGTGTGTAATCCCAGCCCTCAGGAAACTGAGGTAGGAGGATCATGAGTTTGAGTATGGCCTACCTCGGCTACATAGTGGGAGTGGGTACTGAGATTAGGCTATATGAACTCATAAAAACATGAGAGTGAGAGCGAGAGAGAGAGAGAGAGAGAGCGAGAGAGAGAGAGAGAGAGAGAGAGAGAGAGCGAGAGAGAGAAGAAAAGCAAAAAAAAGAGAGAGAGAGAAAGGAAGAGAGAGAGAGAAACACTTATGTTGTGAACTTCAAACAAACAGGGTTTGGTTGTATTTAAGAGTATGTGGCTCTGACAGTTTGAGAGAAACTGAGAATTGGCATTTATCCAGGAGCTGCTATATGCCAGGGGTCCTATGTTTCCTCATTTGAATCCCTTAACTACCTGGGATGTTTACACTATGGCTGTGGAAGTTGAGACCCAAAGAAGGTAACTTGTTCAAGGTCAGACTATCCACAACTTGGAGCAGCCAGGCCTGTCTGACTTCAAAGCCCCTGTTCTACCTCAGAAGTTCATTTTAGAATATTTGATAGAGACTTCATGAGACAGATATGAAATACAATTTCATCTGGGGGAATTAAGGAGTAGAGATGACAAGCTTACCTCATCATTAGATCTAAATCCAATAAACTTAAAAATAACTTTTTTATGTATATGTGTGGTGCCAGGCCACATGCTAGGCAAGTGCTTTACCACTAAACCACATCTGCAGCTCCCAAATTATCTTGTTTTTAAGACACATTACAATCAATCTCTACTTTTAAACTTATAGCCCAGATTATCTCTTTCCTTTCATCAAGATGAAATATTATCCCTCATGATAAATTAGGGGAATCTCAATAATGTGCAACCATCACCAAGTTCAAAAAGAATGTCAATAAAACAACTATCGTATATTTTAAAACTTAAAATATTCAGGAAAGATCCATGTATACAACATAACTTTATTTTTAAAAATTTATTTATAAATTTATGAAAAATTATATAGGAAGTTAAATAACTTTATCTCACATACTTATCATTTATTTATGGCAAGAACAACTAAAATTTACTCTCTTAGCAATTTCCATAAGAATACAATACACTGTCATTAATCATACAGGACAAAATATACTTTAAACATTCATAAAGAACAAAGTGCCTGCCTGCATAACATGCACAAGGCCCTAGCTTCAAGCCCCAGAAACACACACACACACACACACACACACACACACACACAGAGCTGAAAAAAACTTACCTCCCTTTTTTAAACAGTTGTTTTTTATCTTTACCTTTTAAAAAACTATTATGTCAAAGCCTTAAAATAATATGCTAAATTATAAAGAAGGTCTTTATGACTCAAAGGGAAGCAAGAAAGATTGTTGCATGTTTAATAAAAATTCAAAAAAACCTTCATTATATTTCTTCAAAGAATTTAGATATCTGAGTTTTAGTGTTTGCTGTCTGTGCCCACCTTTTGAATGTTTCCATTTCCTCCATGCACATATTTCTGAAGAGTTATGGGCAGGACATTTTCTTATGTATTTTCCCAAGGAGAAAAATTCTCCAATTGTACATAGACATTCCCAGTGCTCCCAAATTAAGCTCTGGGGAAAGTTTTAACTACTAATTTTGGAAAGATAAGGCATTTTAAAATTTAATACTTTTTGTCTTTTCTATAGACCATGTAGAATAAGATCTTAGTATGCTTGAAAAATCTCTTAGCAACTGAGAATGGGGCTGGCCAACAATGGATGATTCATTGATTTAGCTTGAGTGTGCAGGAATGTCTGCCAAAGGGTCTGAATAAACTCACATTGCTAGACACTATGGTAAAACGTACCCTGACCTCTTTTAAAACTCTATCAGAGTGGAAAGTTAAACTTGCAGCTTTCCAGCAATTCACTAGCATCTGGAAATATGCTTGAATTATAATAGCTTGCTTTTATAGCAATTGATAGACTTTTTTAGATGATCATTTTCACCTATTTAGTAGACAAAGTCTACTAATTAGAGATTTCCAAAGGGCCACTGTGTTGTGAAGCACTAAAAATAATGGTGTCTATTTGATTTGAATCTGAAAGGAGGCTTTTTGAAATCTGAAACTGAAAGAACTGATTGTTGAGATTTTTTTTTTTTGTAATATTGACCCAAGGACTTTATAAAGATTACCCTAAACAATAATTTGCACATTTAAAACTGGTAAACATTATGTAACAGATACCCAGTGTCTGTCAGTATGGCACATATGTAGGTATTTTACAAAGACATTCTACCTTATATTTGCATAAAATTCAGAAGAATTCAGTTATTTTGCTTGTATCATTTGTCTCCTCCAACCTTCTTTTTAGGGGCAAGTATTATTTCTGTTGCTTTAGGACTGGAAGATCATACACACATGGAATTTTAAATCATGAGTTTGAGTTCATAGATATTCCAAGGCAGGCCTAGGTTTACAATATGGATTTTTCAGGTTAAAATGGTATTAGACTCATTGTGCTCTGTCACTACTCATAATTTCAATAGCTATAATAAAAAATAATTCATGCTTTGAGCTGTGGGGCACATTGGTAATCCCAGCTACTCAAGAGACTGAGGCAAGATCTTGAGATCTAGGCCAGAGGCGGCCTGTGCAACTTAGTGAGATCCTACCTCAAAATAAACTTTAAAAAGGTGGGGGCTGGAGGTACAGCTCAGTGGTAGAGCACTTGACTAGTCTATATACAGAGGCCCTCAGTTCAACCCTCCAGTACTGAAAGTAAAAATTCATGAAACCTAATTCATCTTTCCTAGTGTTAGACAAAGACTAATTTCCTAATTTCTTTTGCCCTTGACAAACATATCCACAAAAGAGGAATTTCTGCCATGAAGGAGTTCTGCTTATGGTTTCTCTACTTCATCTCTTCTTCACCCTTTTTCCCTTTCCTTTTACTTGATTTTTTGTGATTAAACACTCAAACAACAAATATGGGCCAAAAGAGCTCCTTTCCACTCCTTTTCTTTCTGTAAGAGGTAACTTTGGGTATCAATTTGGGATATTTCTTTTCAAACTGTCTTCTAAGTATTTATGTGATCATACGTAGAAAATATATAATCACGCTTTGTGATTTCTCCCAGCTTAATGTACTGTTATGTGTTCTATTACTTTTTTTAAAAAGCACTTCTTGGAAATCTTACTATTTCTATACATAAAAATCTACTTCATTTTAAAAACTGGTAAAAAAAAATATATTTCATAAGCCAGGAGCCACGGCACATGCCTGTAATCCCAGCAACTAAGGAGGCTGAGGCAGGAAGATCATGAGTTTGAGGCCAGAGACAGCCTGGAACTTGACAAAAACCTGTCTAAAAACAAAATATTTTACAAAGTGGAGGTGCTGGAGGCACGGCTCAGTAGTAGGATTCTTGCCTACCATGTACAAGGCCCTGGGTTCAACTCCTTGTACTGAAAAAAAGAAAGCATTTCATAGTATGTAGTTTATCATTTGAAATGGGACAAATTACATATATTGACTTAAAATATAGCTGTTCTGCCATGATAATCTAGATGAACAAACAGCACAAAATAGCACATGTAGAAGTTCAAGTGAGTGAGGATATTTAATTTTTTTATTTACTTCACTGTTGGCAATTCTGTGTACCAACAGCAGTGGAAGCAATGAATAGGCTTGTTATGTTGGGCAGTACAATCCAAATAGAAAGGTGGAAAGGATTGGAGCTGTTGCCAGAAAGAGGCCAACGGGAGTAGAGATCTTTATGGGGTAGGAGAATAGAACATACCTGGTTCCTCCCCTCATGGAGCTAGTGGTCTAAGCAATCTCTAAGCTCACCCTCTCCTTCATATTCCCACAGTCACTGTTAGTCCAGACTTAGCATTTCTGGAGTGAACTACTGTGGGAGCTCCTAAGTAACTTTCCTGAACCCAGTATTTTGACCCAATCTACAGCAGAGATACCACCAAAGAGCAAAATGTTATCATACACACACGCCAATGAAAAAACTTCATTATTTTTCCCTAAACTACAATACGGGACAAACCATAAACATCTCAGCCTGGAATCCACAGTCTAACCTCCCAATTTTTCTCCTGTTACTTGTACTCATTTCAAATATCCTACTATTCTGTGGAGAGTCTCTGTTATATCTCTATTCTTTTTTATAAGCTTCCTAAAATATCCTTCACTTTTCTCTACCTAGACCTCCCACACATGGTCCTAGACCCAACTTAAACGTAGCCTTTTCAGTGAAGGGCTACCTAACACCCACAGCAGGTGTTCAGTTTCTTCTATGCTCCCAAAGCCTACAGCCATACCACTGTGGCAACCAACCCTGCCAGATCTTGGAAGCTAAGCAGGGTCTGGTCTGGTTAGTATTTGGACGGGAGGCCACCTAGGAACATTGGGTGCTGTAGGCTTGGGAGAAGGACCTGGCAACCCTCTCCCAAAAGCCAATCAGCCATTGAAAACCCTATGAATAGCAGAGAAGCACGACAAGAGTATTTTGCCTGTTGTATGTAGGGTTGCTATGAGTCAGATGACAACTGGATGGCACCTAACAACAACAACATTCTTCTAACGCAATTGGCACTCACATCTATAATATCATTTAATGCTGTTTGAAGCCAATGAGAAATATTCCTTTGTTTCTGCTGCAGTAACATTGGGGAACAGGAACCAAGAAGGAGTAGGACCTCTGATGATGGGGTGTGAAAGAAGAAGGGACACCTTATGCTTGTGTTCTCATCAAAAGGGGCCTAATTGTTCCAGACAGCATTGTTCATACATGGGCTGAGATGATGTTTCAAGATCCAGCTCTTCACAAGTATATTCTCCATAGGTCCACTGACTGAGTGTCTTGGCAGGGACTCAAAGCAGCCAGTCTTGTTCTAGTCCAAAATTACCACAGCATCACAAAAAACACTGCAGGTCATATGAAAACATTCAGCCACTGTTATCCACGAAACAAACCAATAGCTGTTTGACAGAGAGGCAGATATCTAAGAAATAACAATAAATGTACTGACTGAATTCAATAAATTAAACATCTGGAATAACTGTGGCAACTGGCTTGGTTGGTGGTGGTGGTAGGTCCCATTGAGTCAGGTCCAACTCATAGCAACCCTATGTACAACAGAACGAAACATTCCCCAGCACCATGCCACACCTGGCACTATGTCAAAGCTTCTTCACTATTCATAGGGTTTTCAATGGCTGATTGTTTCAAGAGTGGGCTGCCAGGTCCTTCTCCCTTCCATAGCACCCAGGTGGTCTCCCATCCAAGGACTAACCAGGCTGACCCTGCATAGCTTCTGAGATCTGAGGAGATTGGATGTCAGGATAGTATGGCTGTAGATGAGTAGCTTGGAGAAAAACTTATAAAACAAATTACAAATGCTAAGGTCAGGGAAGACATAGAGAGGAATTCATGTAACTAGAAAAACAACTAGAAAGATAACAGACCTGCTGGAAATAAGAAGCTTATTTGCCTGACAAAGTAAATAAACAGGGACCCTGATGGAGGTACCGATGCTATGTTCATTACTATGCTATACACTCTTTGTCTGTCTCCCTCACTAAATTACATGAGCTCATTTGGTGGCCAGCACTGTATTTCACTTCTAGATTCCCAGCCCTTAGCAATATGGCCATTCAGTGTGCATCTGTCTAGATCCAGAAGCCAGGACAGTAGACAATTAACTCTGTGGGGTCTTAAGTATAAAGACACTGAAAGAGACATCTGTAGTTCCCGATAGCTGCTATGATGACAACTGCTGAGCCATCTGAGGGGGAAAGTGGTGTTTCACAGTCAATCTGAGGCTCCCCATAGGGAAGGCTGCTGTGGATTCTTTAGACATGTTCTAGTCATGCTGTATTCCACTCAGAAAAGAAAGAATCTTAAGAAACCACAGAACTATTAGCTGATACCTCAGCCTCAGCCCTGTGGAGGCCAATCAAGAGCTGGAAAAGGATTTTAAAATGGATAAAAGCAGAATCCCTGGCCCACCCAGGCTTGGAGGAAATTTCCACACTGATATCACTAGGGCTTCCTTCTGAATGATGCCAACTATGTAGAAAGTACTTGTGCAATTTAAGAGAGAAAGAGGACTGACTTAAAAATTCCTACATGTACCAAATTCCAGGCATAGTTCCAGTGTCAGGAAATCAAATGTTTTTTAAAAATTAATTTAAAGTAGTTCAACGTTTTTTGTTTTAAGGCCTGGGATAGTCTGTCACTTACTATAAATTATCATCATAATTCAGTTCTATCTGGCAACAAGAATTCATTGAGTTTGATGTCTGTTATGCCACAGTAGAGGCTCCAATGCTATTTGTTAGGTGATACAAATGAGCACAAAAATAATCAGTCTGCTATGGAAACAATACCTCTTACCTTTCAGAAGATCTTCTACCACTGCTCACCTACCCATTCTAGCTAGTTCCTCATAACAAATCACACTATTCCCTCCACTCGGGGCAAGACTGTCTCCCTTTGACTATAGTCTCTGGGTCATTACTGTATCTGTGCCATTGTCTGGTTATTTCCTCACCAAAAAAAATCTTCACCTCTTCTATACTTCCAAGTGGTATAGTGTAGCTTGAAACTCCCTTTCTCTTCCCTTAGTCCCACCAGTTCCTGCCCTCATCACATCAAGGACCTCTTTGAAAAGGACTTTCTTTCTCTCTATCCTCAGAAAAGCACAATATTAATTCCCTAGGCAATTATGAAATCTTTTAAGATGAGTGCAAACTGTACTTATAAAATATTTTGAGGAAAAGTGATTTTGTAAATGTATCCTAGGAATCATTATATAGCTAAAATAAAATGTAAAATAAATTCATCACTGTCAACATGTTGGTACAAGAATTAATAAAAAGATGAGGCCCTGGGTTTGATTCTGAGCAATGCAAAAAGGAAAGAAAGAAAGGAAGAAAGAAAAGAAAGAAAGAAAGAAAGAAAGAAAGAAAGAAAGAGAAAGAAAGAAAGAAAGAAAGGAAAGAAAAGAAAGGAAAAAATGAACTGGGCATGGTGGCACACACCTGTAATCCCAGCAACTTCTGAAGTGGAGGCAGGAGGATCATGAGTTCAAGGCTGGAGTCAGCATATGTAATTTAGCGAGACCCTGTCTCAAAATAAAAAGTCAAAAATGGCCTGGGGGGTGCAGCCCAGTGGTAGAGCATTTGCAAAGTATGTACCAGGCTCTGGCTTCAACCCCTAAGAAAAAAAGAGTTAATAAAAAGAATTTGTTTTAATCTGTAATAGTACATAACAGAATTTACATACCAGCTTGCTATTTCCATATCAATTTCCAATTATCTTATGAAAGAATCAAAGAAATTAACTGTACTTTAAACAACTGAACTGGATGTCTGATAACCAGGAAGGAAAGAAAATTTACTTATAGCTTTGCCATATAAGGACACTTGATCCCAGTCCTGTGAACCTGTGCCTTAGCACATATTTTTTGCAGCTGCTGATACACTTCAGAGCTAAAGTTGAGCTTTGAAAGTTTGGATTCCTGAGTGTTGTGATAATCAGCTGAGGTTTAGAAATGCCTTCAAAAACCTAATGCTCTGGCTCTTTAACAAGGCTTCTGAAAAAACAATTTAACATCTGGAATAAAGTATTTTGTGGAAGTCTAAGACTAATAGAGCAAAGAACATTTCTTTCAGTAACAGTTAAAGCGTAGCCCTTCCTTCTCCTTCATCGTCAATGTTTTTTTTAAATAAAGAATTAGAAGTGGTTAGTAATAAGTAAAATAGCCATAGAAGTAAAGTGTAGAAAACTGGATGCTCTAGATATTTATCAATGAATGTGTTTCCCAAATATGCTTCTTTAGTCTTTCAGTACCATTTTCTCTTCAGAAATTTAAGTTTAAAAAGAAACAAATGATCAAAGCAAAGCTTTTTTCATTAAACCTAAAAGATAGTTGAGTGAAGATGAGTGAAAACCTATAGGTTTGGTTTAAGATGGTGGATTAAAGGCAGCCACTGTGTGATATGGTAAACAAAGGAGTCAGAATAGGAAGGAATGGAGTCTTCTCCATAGAAAGGTCTGGAGAAGCACAGAAAACACAAAGGAGACTGTTGGATGGTCCCCAGGTAACAGAACGGAGCTGAACAGCCAGGAAAACTGATCAGGACACATCTCTAGCCACCGCTTCCTGTGGGGGAGGGGAAGCAGAGCCCTCATCCAAAGAGGTAAACCAGACAGTCCTGGCCATCAGACTGAGAGTCCCACAGGATAAGCCCACAGTCTCTGAAGCCCTTGAATTCTTGCAGGGCCTTGCTGAGACTGTGGCTCTCCCTGACTGACGGGTTCAGCATTGGAGAAGTGAATCTCTTTCCCGTTCTTCTTGTCTCAGAGAGATTGTAGCCAGTGCCATCTTGAGAGGGCACCTATTTGTGGGAGGCTGAGCTACCCAGGTGGCCTGAAAACAAAGAATTATCACCCATGGAGAGCCTGGAGGTAACATGCCACAGCCCCAGCATGCTACATACTTGCAAGGGCCAGATACTGTGAGCAGGGAGAGTGGGGAGAGAGGATGCTGACGCTGAGAGGTTCAGGCAGCTAGAGGCCTAGGAAAGTTACTCAGAAGCAAGCCCCACCTGCTGGGGAGAGGAGATGATTCCATCTCCTGAGGGGAACTACAGAGACTGTCAACTCTGAGCTGTGGTCTGATAAAAAGACTCCATCCTCAACTGGCCACCACGTCCACTTAGCAGATTCCAATATTGGAAGCCACAGAAAGAAGCTTCTCCAGTACTTTTTCTCCTTTTTCTTTTCGAAAAAAAATTTTTTTCTTAATTTTTTCTTTCTTCCTGCTGTTCTAGGGTAATTGGAATGCCATAGTGTGGTATCACTAGCCTTTTTCTTATTTTTGTTTGGAGACAGCTTCAAACTGAATTGCACAGGCTGCCTCTAGCCTGAGGCTCAAGATTCTCCTGCCTCAGCTCCCAGAGAAAAAGGAATTACAGGAGAGCAAGTTGGTGTCCACCTCTTTTTTATTCCGTTTGTTTTATATTTACCATCTTCTCATTGTTAATTTTCATTTCCTCACTTCCTTTTTTTATAATGCAATTTTTATCTTTTTTAGTTTTTTTTTTTTCCTATCTTTTATGGCCTGCCTGCCTTTTCCTGTATCTCTATTTTTCTATTCACTATACTTTAACTCTTTCAGGCTTACTACTTCTTATTGCTCTGCTTATATGTACCTAAGACTGTTTATATATCTTTTTCTTAATTATGCAATCATTTCTTTCTATCTTTAGCTCCCTTCCCTCCCTCTTCCTAACATTCATTTCCTTTCTAGATCATCTTTTTCCTTTCTTTTACTTCACCATTGAGGCATCCTCCTGGCTCCCCTTTCTCCACCCACCCCCTTCTTCCTTCAGGCAAATACTGTTTATATCTTCATTATTCATTATTCATTATTATTGCCATTCTCAGTTTTGTGGGGCATTGATGGTACAGCAGTTGGCATCAAGTGGCTTTAAGTGTGTTTCTATACCTGGTTTAGTCAGGTACTATATATCATATAGTGATTTGTCTTCCTCTCTGAGAGTCACACTGGAGATTATGATCTCAAGAGAAAGCCACTCACTAAGAAGACCTCCCCCCAAAATATGAAGTGATATCCATCCCAACAGATGCACCAATCACAAATCAGAAATGCAAACAAAAACAAAAACAAAAACAAAACCATGAAAAAGCAAGGCAACACATTTCCGCCAAGAGACTATGATTTTTTAACCACTGAATCCAAAGATACTGAAAAAGTTGAAATGTCAGACAAAGAAGTTAAAAGTTTACCTGTAAAATGATCAATGACTTCAAAGAGGACACAAATAAGCAAATGAATAAATTAAGGAAACCAATACAGGATCTAGGTCAGAAAGTCAACAATGTACAAGACAAAATCAGCAAAATGAGAAATTCAGCAAGGAAATTGAGATTTTGAAAAAAAAAAAAACCAGAAATGTTAGAAATTAGGAATGCAATAAACCAAATAAAAAACACAGTGGAAAGCATCAAAAGTAGATTAGATGAAGCAGAAGACAGAATACCAGGGATGGAAGATAAGGTTGAGGAAATACTACACTCAGATATCAAC